>JACXIX010000010.1:2273750-2522915 GCA_014737535.1 Bombus cullumanus | reverse complement strand
ACAACATTACAATACAATGTTTACAATATTGTAAAATATACCATATATACTATATATTGTAAAATGTACTATATATATATATATACATTTTACATTTTACAGTATTACAATACAGTATTTACAAGATTGTAAAATATACTATATATATATACATTTTATACTTTACAACATTACAATACAATGTTTACAATATTGTAAAATATACCATATATACTATATATTGTAAAATGTACTATATAAATATACATTTTACATTTTACAATATTACAATACAATATTTACAAGATTGCAAATATATACTATATATATATAAACATTTTATATTTTACAATATTACAATATTTACGATATTGTAAAATATGCTATATAAATATATACATTTTACATTTTACAATATTACAATACAATGTTTACAATATTGTAAAATATACCATATATACTATATGTTGTAAAATGTACTATATAAATATACATTTTACATTTTACAATATTACAATACAGTATTTACAAAATTGTAAAATATACTATATATATATACATTTTATATTTTACAATATTACAATACAATATTACTATAATATTATGGTACTTATTATTAGTATTATATACAGTATATAATATATATATATACGAAAATTTCCTATCTTTAAGAGTACGTCATTAATTGGTACCTTATTATTCAGTGAAATTCGAGAACACTCGCCTTACGTATTATAAGAAAATTTCATTCGATATACGAATTCAACAGTTCGTCCTATGCAGACTCAAATGAAAATTCGTGGTCCTTCTCCGGCAACTTCGTACACATTTCCACGTGTCTGGTGAAACGGTGGAGCGAACAAGAGAAAGAAAAAGAGAATAAAATAAAGAATGAACTTACGTGTCGAACAGGTGTACGGTGACCTGCGTGGCCGCCTTCAGGATTTCTAAGTGTTCCTTGAGTGCGGCAGGGTGCAAGATATTCGCCCCGGGATGCCTCGGTGTTTGAATCACCAGCTGATGCGTCGAGGCGGCTGCTTCGCCCAGTGCTTCCGAGGTGTAGGTCAACTCTTTTTGCAACCTTCCGCCTTCTACCATCAAAAAATACCATACACGTCACGTGAATATCAATCGGAGAAGATTTTCTAACGAGATACATGTGCAAGAAGAAGCTTTTGAAACCCGGGCCAATTGATAAAATTTTATTTATCGAATCGTTGACAAATGCCAAGGGCCATCATGTTAATTCGCGTAAAACAATCTCGGCGGCTTCTTCCAACGATCCTTACGATATTTCAACTGCGCGATTTATTTACCACTTAGGTAGACATTTTATTTATTTTTATTTATTATTAATTTATATTTGTATCATTATTATACCTATGTTTATTTCTTATATTTATACCATCTGTATACTCTTATGTTATTTTTCATTTTAAATATATGCAAAGATTTTTTATAAAACACAGTGACTAATATATAACATAATATATACATATACATATATCGAAAGCTACGGAAACATTTACAGAATGCACGTGATATAAAAACGCGCGTAAAATATACAAAATAATGTTCGTGTACGTAGCTACTGCTTAATAAATGAAACGAATCTCTGTTTGCTTCTCTTTCGTCATTGTGCTATCCATTGTTATTGGATTGGCAACTAAGTGATTGCGGATTTTGTCAATACCGCCTAATGATAAAATCCGCAATCACTTGGTTGCCAACCCAATATTTCTGTTTGACCATCCAAAGGCAAAACAGAAAAAGGAGTTAAGCGTCCCAGACTAAACAGCCAAGTATCGTACGTTTAAAAAAATCTTATTCTTACCAACGCATTTCAACGTTATTCCACATACTCCAAAACAAAACAAAAAAAAAGAGAGAGAGAAAAAATGAAGACCAAAGGAGGAGAAAAGAAAAGAAAATATACAGCCTATTCCGGTGTTTCCTCGGGTGTATTTAGTCGGTACGATAGTTTCTGGTAATTTCTGGTAATTCGTCAAAGAACGCCGCGTCTAAAATACAGGTTTGGAACGCAGTTGTCTTTCTTCAAAGGGCGAACTCACTACCTGGACCCTTTTCAGTTGGCTGGAACCGCGGCTGGCCAAAGTCACGAGGCAGACCATCACAGGGGGATTGGCCGGTTGCTTTATTCGCGACTCGTGCCACTTTAAGCTTTCGACGGCCTGGTAATGTTTATGCTCGGGACGATTCCTCGAAGAGAAACATCGAGAGCTGGCCCGGTGTCGTAACACACACGTTTCTATAGCTTTACGGATATATACCTACTGGGAAAAATTTCTGGCAGGGTACCAATGAAAGCGTTCGCCGAAGAAGACATGGAAATAGCTCTGTTATGGGTCGCAACCGTCGCCCTCGCTGTCACGTACACGACAACCCCATCGATCTTGTCGGAACGAGTCATTACACGTTCACCGTCCGTATCGTTTAAACGTATTAATCGTAACACGGAACGTTTCATGCTAATTATTCTGTGATTTGCAATTGGACAGATTGTTTGCTTGTAAATTGCACATATTCAAAACGTAATTTACACTATTTTATTATTAAACGATATTTATAGATATTTGTACTATAAATTATAACTGCTTTGGAATTATGCCGCATCGTTTATCCATTTAAAATTGTTACTTGTATTTTGTATGTTATAGAAATAGAGTACAGCTGTACAAGTATACGTATAAAATTTAACGCAAATGTCATAAACGAAGTTTGTTAGGTTAGGTTAGGTTTGTTGGGTTTAGTTATATCAGTTTTGTATTAATATATATATACACACACAAAACTATATATATTATATAAATAATAATAAACTAAATATAAAAATATATAAACTACATATAAAAATAATAATAAACTATGTATACATGTATATATAGTTTTATTATACATATATAGCATACGGAAAAATCAGGAAAAAAGATTTTATAAATCTGAAAGCAATAGCGCCAGTTAATATAACAAAACTATACATATAAAGCAAATAGAACTAAATCTAACAAACTTCGTTTGTAATATTTGTGTTAAATTTTATATGTATATTACTAAATAATTATACATTACGTTATTAATTATTATATTATTAATAATTGTGTATATTATTAATTACGAATGTGAATAATGAAACTTTCTTTCTGCAATTAAAAATAAAATCTTACCATTGACGTTATATTAAATGGCGTTACTGCTTCGAGATTTATAAATTTTTCTTCTCTAACTTTTCTGTACGTTGTACATGTATATAGATTAATTGCAACGTTAATTAAATCCAACAGTATTATGTTATACGTCTGTTACACTGACAAGGCTACAGTATATACATTAGATTTTTAATAAGTTCCTAAAATAACAAATAAATAAACTATAAGATTCATTAAACTAAACGACACTGTATGGTTATTTACTATCCACCTGCTGAGTCCCGTGTTTCTTATACAATCATTTTAGTTGATTTCTCCAGCAGAGGCGAACAAATTGCTCATTAACGAAAAGCAAATCGGTTTCATTAAAACCGGTTCCATAAAACATAACACGCCCCCTCTAAATCCATTACGAAATCAGTTTCCTCGACTCCTTTATGTTCGTGTGTTCCTTCGAATCAGCAAAGATTTTCATACCGATAATTGCTGCTAATAGATACATATTTTCTCTCCTTCCAAAGAAGCCACAATACATTCGACATTGAAGATTGAGGAAAGACAAACAAATAAGGAAGCGCTTATTTGTAAATTCAATTGATTATACCATGAGAGATTTTATTTCCATCTTTGCTTCTTTTATAATATAACGTGCAATAATTTTTAACTGAGAAATAAATAAATATATAATAATACATATATGGAAAAATGATGGTAGATGTGAATGACAATAAATGATGAAAAATAATAATGTATACAAATCAGTATATGTGAAATGAATACATATGAATGCATGTAAAAGATAATAATATATATAAATACACAAATAGTATATAATAATATGTATTCATTTTAGGTATTATTGTGTACTCATTTTACATGTTATTATGTATTCATTTAATGATGATCACATAATTTATAGTTTTATATGAATATATGTATAAATTCATGAATAATATATAATAACATGTATTCATTTTACATATTATTATGTATTCATTTCATGATGAATAAATATTTACATTCTGATATGAGTACATATGAATATATGTAAATATGATAATATACATAAATGTGTAGATAATATAAACATGTATTCATTTTACATGTTACTTAAGTCTATATTTATTTTTTATATTTATATTTAGAATAACATGTATCCATTTATTTACATATAACATGACGAATAATACAACAACATATAAGTGGTTAAAAAGAACAAATCTCAAAGATAATTTTGTTCGCAACGAAAGCATTATCGTATCATTCCATATTGTATTACTAAACAAGGCGTGCAAAATTACAAGAAACGTAACACGACCCGCATCGGATATTTCGTTCCAAACAATTCCAACAGCGAACGCGACATCGAGGAGCATCGAAAATCCTACATTCCTTTAAACTATCAATGAACGTTTTCCAAAATAAAAAATAAAACGACCGTCAAATTCATGCATTCCAAGGGTCCTAATATACTGGATGACTCAAGACTCGAAACTGACAGGCCGAGCCACAAAACCATTCAGACGACCGGACTCAGAGGTGGGTGTCCCGGGTTCCGTGTCTCGCGCGAACCAAGGATACGCGTATTCATCGGAAAGCAACGCGGGAAGGGCACGAGAATGACGTCTGACACGGGGTACGTCGGGACCCCACCTAGTCGGATTTCACCGTCAAAAATGCCGACGGCGTATTTGCTCGTTCCGCCACGGCGCGGCCTCCGGAGACCACCCGTGTTGCCCGCTATCAAGACGGTTCTCAACCAACGACGATCATGCAACGCCGTTACAGGATCGTCCACACGAGACGCAACTAACGTTGAATGTTTGAAACCGCAGCTCGCAGAAAATTTACTCGAACTATTTTAAAATTACGGAAATTCGAAGTATTAATTCGATATAGTAAAACAATAGCCCCCTCCCCTCTAATCGAATGCTATGTTAGATACAGTAAATATCGGTAAATATTTTCGATATAATATCAGTAAACGTACCAGTCTATAGTAATATAATGTAATATTAAAATACTGTGTATATGTATAATATAGTCAATTTATTTAACAGACCAGTAAATGTGTATTAGTAATATGAAGAAATAATAAAATAGTGTAATATGAAAATATAAGAATGTTGAATACCATTCGAACGTAATATTTCCCAATAATGAATTTTTTTGTTTTAAATATTTATAAAAAATATAATATGTATTTAATAATATAATATTAATTCTAATAATAAAATAATAATGTAATATTATAAAATAAATATTTTATAATATTACTAGTATTACATAGTCCATTTATATAATCTATTATAAAATAATATATATCATTAAATATATTAGTAATATCAGAAAATAATGAAATAGTGTAACATGAAAATATCAGAATGTTAAATACCACTCAAACGTAATATTTCCCAGCAATGGATAGTTTCTGTTTCAGATACGTACATATTTTATAATATTAGCACAGTAACCTAGTCTATTTTATAATTATCATATCATTAAAAATATTAATAATATCAGGAAATAATAAAATATTGTAACATGTAAATATCCGAGTGCTGCACCCGAACGTAATATTCCCCAGTAACAGATTTTGATTTTATTAGTGTTCATATACAAAATGTCTCTGAAAGCATGGTACAAGCATTTGGGTGGTGATTCTAAACGAAGAAACAAGTGGAAAGAGAAGAATAACATTTTTTCGTTCGAGGCTTCGTTTCCAAGAAAAATAAGTTTGAAAATCCATCAGGTGCCCGTATGCTAATTATAAATTCCGAGGTATCCGACTTCTCTTTCTACTCGTGTTGCTAATAATTCAATCCGACGAGTATAGCTACGTATACGCGGCAACGCGATCGACATTTTCAACACGTGTTAAGCTGATAAAACGATTCTTAAAAAGCAATAGTCTTATCCTTATTTATGAAACCATTGGAAATGCCGACACCGTGGAAATAAGATAACTGTCATGACAAGAAGCAAACGGCGACACTGTCCGCGTTTATAAATATCGATAGGATCAGAAAGAACAGTATCCGAAGAACACGGAGATTACGTGTCTAACGCACGAGCAACATTCGCCTCCACTGTTGCCATTTTTTCATCCTCGCTATTTCTAATTCTTCTACGACTTAATCGTCGCACGTCGAATAAATGTTAGTAACTTTTATTGAAGAGAAACGCTCTTAAATGCGCTGCAAAAATTCTTCCTTCGCAAGAAGGTCCAAAAATAGCCATTTTTTAACAACCTGCTTTAGGACGATTCGATGTGTTCCAGATTACATCATCACGTACGAAATGCGAGTGAACGACGAGAAGCCAGCTTGGCTGAGGAGACGACGGGCGGTCTTTCGAGTCGATATTCAGGGGTGTACGAAGCGGAGACGAACGAGGATAGCAGAGGCCTCATCGTGACCAATCTGAAGGACAGGGACGAATATCCCGCGATCGTAAAACTCGAAGGACGAGCAATAATGAGGGCGGCGTGAAGAAACGGCGCGCGACCGCGTGGCTTCCCTTCCTATTCCCATGGAATTTCGAACGTCTCGAATTTACAGCGTGGATTGGAATCGGTTAGATCTTCTTTCTCTCGCACACTCTGATAACCAGAGTTGGGCGGAACGTAATTCGATTAACTGATGTTAAGTCAAGTTCACCGGTGTCAGATTTTAATTTCAAATTGTACGTTACTCTTGTGCATATGGACTTTATGTAAATTCCTATTTTATCTGATTGATCAATTTCTCAATTTTTGTTAATATATTATATAATTAATATATTAAAGAAATTTGTAATATACTAATATATTAATTCAATCAATTTCTAATATATAATATATACTAATCAATCTCTCAATTATTGTTAATATATTATATAATTAATATATTAATTATAATTATATTAATTCAATCAATTTCTAGTATATAATTTCTAATAGCATATAATGTATATTAATCAATTTCTCAATTTCGTTTAATACATTAATTATATAATATATTAACGAAAATTGAGAAATTGATTAATATTATATTATTTATAAAAATTGATTGATATTATATTAATGAATGATTAATTGATGAAATTGATTAATATATATATATTTGACAAATATAATTATATATAATTATAATGCGAATGAATATTTATCTACTGATTAGATTGCTGATTATTTAATAATGATTAATGAGCAAAGACAGAATCAAAAGTTGTTGCAATCAATGGTCATGACTAATTTACTAATCAACAATCATCCCATTAATCATCACGTTTCTGATTACGATTTACTCCGTAGATTTCCCGTAATAACAACACCAAGAATATTTCAGTTCCACCGAATCGTACAGTACTAGCCAATCAGAATTATGTAAAAAAACTTTGTAAACACGCGCGGTCAGCCATATTGTTCAAAATGTATAAATACACGTTACAGATGCTCATAAAATATAAATGAATCGTTGAGTGATTTAAAAATTACTGATTAATGATCCCCCGTTACACAAGTTAATCGTGACTATGATTTATTTATTAACGATCGTATAGATTGATCGACGATTACTATTACCGCGACTATATTAAATAATCGATTACAGAAATCGATTAAAAAATAATCGATTACTGTCCAATTCGAATCTGACTCTTTGCATCTTTGGTATTCACGTGACTGAGTGTTTTGTTAGGCTAAGTGCAGAATGTACAAGTGCAAATTGCAAAAATTTTTATTTTACGCCTCACCGGGTTTTAATTTTAGTTGAAATGAATTAGAGAATTTTATCCGTGTGAATTTCGTAGAAGAAAATGTCGACTGTAATCTAACGACTTCGAACCTTCGTTTACTTAACATATAACATATAATATACAATATAAATGTAACAATACAAAGTACAATATAATATATAACAAATATAATATAGCGCGACAATCCGTCAGAGAGATAGAATCGCCTGAAACTTCTGTCCTCCACTGTATACTCCGCTCAACAAGGAATTCTTTTTCACCCGTAATAAAATCTCCATCAAAAAATGTGTTTCCGGGCGTGTGCGGTCGTTTGAATTATCGCCGGCTAACGAACGCCGGATAATTAATCAGAAATAATTGCCCGTATTTATCTACCCTCCAATCTATAGACTGTTTGTATAATACACGCGTATCGTGACGCGAGTTAATGAAAGTCGTTACGAGACGTTATGTAATACCGTTCTAGGAGGGGCAGGGGGGGGGGGAAGGACACGATCGTAGACGGTCGAGGAAAGCAGTCGATTTAGCTTTGGTGGAATAAAGGGTCATCGTTACCGACCTGGGTAACAGGGACAGATACTCCCTGAGCGTAAAACTCTGGGCAAACCAACACGGTAATGAAGGTAGCGCGAAGAAGAAGGGAACCTGATTGCGCACGTTCGACCTTTTCCTCCTGCCTCTTTCTCTTTTCTTCCCTGCCGGTGCGCTACGTACAGCGTGGAATGTCGAAAACCGCTACGTATTTGTTCACGGACAACAATAGCAGCGACCTTCTTACCGAGCGAGCTATCGGCCAGTTTCAACTTACAATGACAGCGCACTCGAGGAAACGTAGTACAGATCATTTTTATTGTTGCACTGTGGCACGCGTACGGTCGTAACAAACCGTGTTGCAGCGGTTATTGATACCGGACGACGTACACAGGGGATCATTTACTCAAATCACTTTATCGACGGGGTATCGAGTACTTTGAAGGCGTCAAAGCGCGCTACAGGTCGTTTCTGTGCACACGGCCGATCTGTACGATTATTGCGAGGACGAAGTGATATTTGATACGCGCTATGGTAATCGAACGTCTCCTCTAGGCAACCTCTTCTTTTAGCTGTGAGCGCAAAAAATACATAACGTTGTCGACTAGCGTATAACGTCCTACGCGACGATGGGAACGTTGGAAGTACGGAATTTAAGAGGAATTTACGTTCGTAAATAATGAAGTGATAATTAATAAGTAAGTAATAATTAGAAATTGGTGTCAACTGTTCCAACTTCTTTATCCAGTCACCCCACATTGATTTCATTCGCTAGACATCTTTAAGCTGTCGGTTTCAATGTGAATTACATTGCGCGATATTTGTTTTACTCAGATGACCAATGATAATAATAACGTATTCAACAATAATGATGTTAATAATAATATTGAACAGTAATTGATAAAAAAATTGTTTAAATTGCTTCCCATCAACTTGCTGTTTTTAGAATACGTTTTAAGTAGAACACGCAAAATAGTAGGGAGTTATTGAAGAGAATATTAAAGAAGAATTAGGAGCGTGAAGAATCATTGCAAATTTAACCAGTTAACTGCATTCGACGCGTATATACGTCGACCCAAAACTTTATTTCAGTGCGATTGACGCGTATACTCGTCGTATAAAATAATAAAATTACCATTTACTATAAAAAATCCAAATTTTAATAAGAAGTAATAAGAATGTTATTTAGTAATATGTTTTTACTGTATACTGTCAGTAAAACTGCTATATATTTTATGAAGAAAAATTTGATTATTTTCTTTGGTATATCGCTTATTCTACGTATAATGTGTTCTTTTTTACAAACTAAGTTTACTATTTTTATAAATAGTAAAATATAGTATAATAAATATAATATGATTAAATTTTTTAGTCGAGTGTGTCCAACAAATTAATGAGAAATATGCAATTCCACAAACGCAAACTTTGGAAGTTGTTCAACCACAAAACCTACGCGTCTCGTCGGAAAACATTTGCCTAATTTTATACCAGCTATGTCATCAAAAGCAAATGCACTTCGCCGTTTCGAAAAATGTCACGCTGAAAGCACCAACTAAATCTCTTCCATCTTCTTTTACTTTTTCTTTCTTACGAATTTCATTATTTCGAATAAAACTGTAAGCCACCGTCATTTCGCTTTAATTTCGTCGTAAAATTCACAACACGAGCATTCTCCCTGCGCATTTCCCACGCGTACACTCGTCGTCGCTTGTTTTCATTTACGCACCCGTCCACAGCTTTCTCAAACTAAATTCCCCGGTCAGCTGGTTAAAACCGTCTCGCGGAATTCACCCCGTGACGAGGCGACAGCGATTCCAGCGAGCCGCTTCCGAGTACGCGTTTATTTGTCCGTGGAGAACCGCGCAGAAAAGAAGATAAGAAAGCAGCGGTGGCGGAATATCCGCGAATCTTCTCGGAATCGAGTCAACAAGAGGAAAAGTAGATGTCCGTAATTATCTGCAAGCTACCGCGTTGCTCTAAGCGCCATAAGAGAGACGCGAACGAAACGACAAACGTTTACCGGTGCGGCGATCGAAACGCCGGAAAACGCGCGCTGCGAGAGGCGGAGGACCCGTAGATCTGAGGCAGCCTGTACCCGCGCCGCGGACTCCATCTTACAGACATAGGCGCGCGAGTTTCATAGCCGAACGTTTCCTTACGAACGGAATCACTTACAACGAGTTTCTCGACCTCCCCTCCTCTCTGTGCCTGGTGCCGCCCACGTGAACGAGCGCGCAACCTCAGCGCGCACGCGCTCCGCGAGCAAGATGAATCAGCCTGTAGAATGCAGCGCGGACCATCCAGCGTAATAAAGACACTATTCTCTCTCTCTCTCTTTTTCTCTCTGTACGCTCTGCGTAGCACGAAACATGCGTCTTAACGGGCAAAAAGACGGAGACGGAGGCTGAGAGGCGGAGGAGAAAGAGAGAAGAAGCTTGGAAGGGAAAAGAGGCGAGGAGAATATACCGAGCGCCTGTGATTCAACCGAGGGTAAAGAAGGAAGAAGAGGAAGGAAGGGGAGAGGAAACGCGCATCTTGATTTATCGGCGGGGCGTCTCTATAATTATTTCTCCGTCCCTGTCTGCCACACGGGGGCAAGATCGCGTTCCCGGTCTATCCGCGCCCTTCCGGCTACCGTGATCGTACCGTGTAAGAATCTACTTTGCTCTCTGTCCCTCCGGGGCACCTTTGAATGGCCGCGTGTTTCGCCTTTGTCCACCCCGTCTCATTCAGCCGACGCGTCGGGTCGCCGCCACCGACACAACCACGCACACAGCCTGTCCGTTTGTTTGCCGATCGCAGATCGACCACGTGGCGCGCTCCATCGACAGATCGTCGCGTTGCGGTGATTGCGATCACAGCGCAGCGGAGACAGACGGTGCAACGAATCGTCAGCCGTTCGATCGCGCCATTCGTCTTCGAACTGCCAACGTTTCTCATTGGCGTATTTTTGCGAGAATCGAGAAAGTACTATCTGCTTACAGAATATCGTAGAAGGTATTATAGAAAACTGCCTTAGCTTCGTTCGTATATTAAGACGACGTAAGTCTACCAAATTTTCTGTTTGTTCAGCTTGAGTCTTCTAACGCCACCATTTAAAATAGCTCGTAAGTTAGTCATCGGTTGTATGAGAAGATGTTTCCAATAAAAGTTACACGGTATCTAGGACAGCGTACGGTGCTCTAGTTCGTTTTCTGCTACCTTAGTTTTGTGGCGAGATATTACAGTCGCCTTCAATTTTCGAATGTCTAAATATTTTTGCTCCAATAAATCGTCAAATTTTGCGTAAAAAAGTACTGCACAGAGTGGGATTCAAAAGGAATAATTTCTGAGATATTTGGTCGTGAACAAAGTCGTGTTAAGAATCACGTTGACTGAGCGTATTTTCTAATACAAGATTATTAATTTGAAAAAATCTTAGTAATTATTCATGAAATTTCGATCATTTTCAACGCGACGATCGAAAGTAATTTTAGCAATCTTCCGATTTTTAAAGTCTCGGTAATCACGTTAATTATTGCCACAGATAGGCAAAGATGGGAGGCAGAGAGCTGCGGAAATACGCTTCGTATTTCTACATTTGGCGTATTTTTCACCTCTCGTACGTACCGCTATTCGTTCAACGTCAGCCTGTCTCAAACGAGAGAGCGAATGTCAGGTTTGTAAACCAGCAATTCGTAATACCAAACCGCAAACGAGTAAACCAATTGCACGATCGTTCAGCTGCCTGTGATCACACGTGGACACTGACAACCTACGATTGCCAAGCAAAAGTTCGAAATCACCGTCTTTCACAACATCCAAGCACTTGAAGATAATGTCGATATTTAGACTTTCTTCCCCTCTTAGGAAACTTTTTAATTAAATACAAAAAAAAGATAGAAATGTTTATGTCCATAACCTCAATTTTGAGTCATATTGCGTTGGCAACTAAGTGATTGCGGAATTTGTCAATACCAGCTAGTGGCAAAATCCGCAATCACTTAGTTGCCAACACAATATAATACCAAAGCTAACAAAAGATACGATTTAAATGTAAACACAACTGGAGCAATTTCTAACTTCCACAATGACACACAAAGAGGCAAAAATCTCCATACAATTTCGCTCTTCTTCTGTTGCAATTGAAATATGTATTATTTATTTATTTTATTTATTCTTCTACTGGACCATCGTCGCGAGGCTTCTGATATTTTCGCAAATTGTTGATGCTTTCATAAAAGAAAATTTGCGAGCAGAGGTTCGTTCAATTACAAGATATTCCAACCACCATCGTATTGGGTTGGCAACTAAGTGATTGCGGATCTTCTCATAACCAACTAATGACGAGATCCGCAATCACTTAGTTGCCAACCCAACATATGCTTCGCATACTTCACATATTTTCCCGCGTTGTATGAACTCCGTAGATTTTGCGACTTCGCAATTCCGTAATTTTCAATTCCCCCGTAAGCGGATACAATCTTCGGTCTAATCGTTGCCACCGAGCTCGGTTAGAAGTAACAGTACTTGCTTGCGGTTAGCATCGCGTATTCAGGTTCCGTAGCCGCGCGGTCCGAGCGCGGACGAGCGGTGTATATCAGCGTGACGATTGCGTTCGCGGGAATCTCGAGAAACGGACGATCCGCCCGTAGCTGTAGCTCGACTTAACGAGCGCCTTCGAAATTGCACGTACCGGAAAATAATTAGGCGACGGTTCCCCGGAGAATAAAACGGGCTGCTTCTGCCACATGCGACAAAACCAGCACGCAGCGGTCCTCCTCCTCCTCTTGTCTCATCTGCTGTCGGCGAGAAGGAAGAAGCGACGTTTAACGATAATTCGATGCTCGCCCCAATAGCAGGAATGGAGAGCGCGGCCACCGGACCGACACGACCGACAGAGCCTTGAATCAACAGTATGGCCAAGGTCCGGAGAAAAAGGGGAAAAGAGTGGAAAGGGAGACACAGAAAAGAAAGAAGGAACGACGGAGCGAGCACAACACGGACAGCTCGTTCCTTTTCTCTCGCAACACCAACCAACGCGGCTCGTACAACTACGAGGGAGAGAACAGGTGCAACGAGCGGCCCTTTGATTCCGTGCAACGAACAGAAACGACCGAGAGCGAGCAAGAGCGAGAAAGTGGGCGGGAGAGACAAAGAGAGAAACAGACGGATCACTCCCACCCCCTTTTTCGTGGTTCTCGTGCTTCGTCCTTAAATGCCTCGGCAGCGGCACAAGCAACCACGGTGGCAGCCCTCCTTAACTTCTCCTCCTTAAATTTCAAACGAGGAGGCTTAACAGCCGGACAAGGTAGGACACGATCGTGAAATCGTTAAAGGGATATTCCGTCCAATTACCGGTTATACGTTAATTTCGCGATATTGCTAGCCAAAAGGCTACCACAGTTCTCTTCGCTAACCGCGAAACGCTTAGTCGAAAATACTATCGTCCATTGGTCTCTCTGTGTGGATAAGCCGAATGGGATTCACCTTTTGGCCAGCATTTTCCCTCCCTTCTTTCGTAACCATTGCCTTCCGTCGATTCTTAGAAACTACCTGACTTGTTTGTGGCGTTTGTGGTTTCTACATTTCGCCGGCGTTCGTAAAAATGCCACAAGTCGTGTAACACGAGTGGCAGAGAAACTGCGCAGATAACACACACAGAGCAAAACAGATCGTCTTTCACCGTACGTTCAGCTAATCGACCGTCCGTGGCCATTGTCCGCGCGCGTCGTCCATCGTCATCGATCGTGCAGACCGAATGCGATTTCCAAATGTTTCGCATAGCGCGCGTAATATTGCGATGTATTGTCTTGGCAACTAAGTGATTGCGGCTTTTGTCATTAGGTGGTAACGACAAAATCCGCAATCACTTAGTTGCCAACCTAACATAACCTCAATATATGTTATACATATAACGTATAACATCTTATTTATAGTTGCCAACCCAATACGTTTCC
Organism: Bombus cullumanus; assembly: GCA_014737535.1. Taxonomy (NCBI): domain Eukaryota; kingdom Metazoa; phylum Arthropoda; class Insecta; order Hymenoptera; family Apidae; genus Bombus; species Bombus cullumanus. Next base: position 2,508,562 of record JACXIX010000010.1, on the reverse strand, counting down.
ATTCGACGTACATTTACCGAGTCACGTGGGTGGCATTTCGTTCTCCTTCTCAAGTTTTCCAGCGAGAAACTTCTCAATACGATTTTTGGCGTCAACAAAATTCCTTAAAAATTGCAATGGTTTCCGGAAACTTCCCGAGCGACCCATATCTTCACGGAAGACTCGTACGAGTAGCCGAGTTACCTTCGTGCGCAGCCGCGTGTAGTATTCGCGTGGCAGCTCTTGTTATATTTTTCGCACGCCATCGTCGTATGGTTGGCACCAGACGTTGCATAAAAATCACGCGAACCATTCACGCGTTGCGAAATTGCCTGCGTTCGATTATCGTGTTTGTTGTAATTACATAGTACAGACACGCGTATTATAAGCAGCTAAGAGCAAACTTTTGAAAGCCTGGCGCTACAATGTGTAGGTAAAAGTCACGCGAACCAATCACGCATCCTAAAATCTGTTACTGTCAATTATCATATCCGTTGCAGCCGTGTAATACGTTTCATCGAACGAGTTTACGGTGTGAAGCAATTCTTGCAGGCTCAGCTGCATCGTGCAACAGAAAATCATGCGAATTCGTACGAAACTGAAACTCAAAATGCACTCGATTATCATGACGACATTTATCGCGATCGTGCAATTACACCGAGCATTTTTATGCAATTTTACGTTTCTATTGGCATAACCAGAGAAGTGGAACCTGCGTACAGATTTATTTCAACCATTAAACGTTACAACTATAGTCAAACCTGCCGTAAAACTCGAAGCTTAAAGCAAGAGCCAACATCTTTCGACCTACCGAGGTTCCGACGTATCGAAATTTCCGAGCAAAGGAGGTTCCACAAACGAAATTCGACGTACGGAAGCTTCGTATGAAAATTGTAGTCTTATATTGGTCGGTAACTAAGTGATTGCGGATTTTGTCAATAGATGGTATTGACAAAGTTGTAGACTTATAGTTCTAGGTCTTATCGAATTATCGAGATACGACTGTACGTAAGACGCGAATTTACAGTCGGATACGCTTCATTAAATTTTGAGACATTTCTTTTCTGTCACACAAACCTGTAGTGTACGATACCTCGTTTCGAAATGTCGAAAGTAATCGACGATTATTTTCCTTTTTATTATTTAATTTGTACTTTACAATTTGTCCAGCTGAACACCCGGTAAATTACGACGATTATTGAACGATCGATTAAAAAATTCCCAGATTTGTTCGGGAAGTAATTTTGTTTCTTTCATTGAGATGTCGCTAGTCGTATCTCCAAGCAGCTGACTTCATTGCACGAAGGAAATTGCACAATTTTTTTGATTGAAATTGAATGAGGTTCTACTATGCTTCGTTCTTCGCACGTTATGCGCTCTTTGCAGCTTCTCGCACCCTTTGAAGTTTTTGTAAGCGTGCATGGTCCATCTATGATCCACTCTACGATAAAGTATGTGAAAGTCGTCGAGGACCGAACGTATTCTATTTCCTCTTTGTGGAATCGAACAATGCACCGCCTATGGGCCGACATCTGTCGCTGGATCAAAGTTCCACGAAACGCTGTCTCTTGACACTTTACGGATAAGTTCCGGAAAGTGGATTCTTCCGTCCTGGAAGCTGATGCCATTCCTGGTGTTAACAAGATCGAACGTATGTCAACGTCGTGGAAACGCACGTGTGGACAGCTTTATGGCGTGTGAAAATACAAAAATCACGTGCTTCCCTTTGCCAAGGGTGTGTCGGGTTTTCCCCTCTGAGGCAGCGATGAAACCAGCCAGAAGCTCGGTGACATTTCCTTGAACGATTTATTTAGCGACCGTACACACACACACATACGCACATATGGTATATATCTCGTGCTCGCTGGATGCTGGTTTTAGCTCGATTCAGCTTTTGCGTATTAATAGCTTGAAAAGACTGGAAGCTAAATTTCACGAGATAATCGCACTTTTCTGACCTAACCGTACGAATCGATCGTTTCGACGGCGTCACACCGTCGCACACGTCGAAACTTCGCCTCTCGATCTTGCTCCTACCATTCAACGGAAATCGTTACCATAAGATCGAATGGGTCTGTCGATAACGATTCTCTCGTGCGATAAAAATCGAAGAAACTGCTGTCCTGTCGATGACAGGAACAGTACGGATTGGAAAATGAGAAAAATAGGTGGAACAGCGTAGCCGGGATCGGAATAATAAAGCGAATAGACAGAGATATTTCTGCGAGCTGAGGCGATCTACCTTAATTTGAACGATTACGCGAACTCGCTGGCCCATCGATACGCGTTAACACTTTACTGACCGATAGACGATTGATCTGTTTTTTTGTCGCCGACGCTTATCAGCCGATAGCCTATTAATCGGCTTTTGTCGCCGACAATCTTTTTCATTATTTGAGTAATTTGTTATTTAGTACCAAGGTAGCTTACTCAGTGCGTCGTCAGTTGCGTTGCTTCGTAAGCTGGCACAGTTTTATACCAATTTGAAAAACTTACCGTTCGCTATGAACGAAAAGAATGGTATTGGAGAGTCTAAACCAAAACAGAGGCGGCGCCAGGGAGAATCTACGCCTGAGCTGTCGGTCGGACGTGCGTATGCCGTTGAACCGCTAGCGGTCAGTAAAGTGTCAACTATTGGACTGGCAACTAAGTGATCGCGGATTTTGTCATTAGGTGGTATAAGTGGTATAAGTGGTATAAGAATATAAGAATAGCCGAGCATCGAGTCAATAAAGCTGCAAGTGCACGAGAACATTGTTTTAGCCGGAGTCAATAAAAGTTGATTTATATGGCAAGCCGACGACCACGATAAACCTGGCCGTGGGTCCGGCCGAGGAATAAAGGTCCCGCCGATACGCCTAATTACCTACTGCTCGCGAACGCTGCCCCCAAACCATATCCTACGGTGGCTTCATTATCCTAGGTCGTACAGATAAAATTTCGGGTTTGATGCTCACCGAATGGATAGTACAGAGAGACGCGGCATGGCGCGAAGATGGAAAAAGGACGGGCCGCGCGGTGCCAAGGGCTCGGATGAAGCCGGGCTAAGGCTACTTGGCGTAGTAGAAACCCTCGTGGCCCCTTTCCTCACTCTCTTCCTCTCTTCTCTTCTCTTCTCTTCTCTTCTCTTTCTCTTCCTTTCTCTCTTTCTCTGTGGGTTCCTTCACGGAGTTTCGAGGGGTCGCGCCGGTACAGAGAAGGAGGAAGACGAGAGAAGAAAACGAACGGGGCCCTTCGAAGCAGGCTTAGCTCTCTGAGGCTCACGGAGGAGCTGAGACTTGGCTCAATCGCTCAGGCACGCAGGCCCACCGCTGGTTGGCTGGCTGGGTTGGCTTGGCGCACACACAGAGCCCACCGGGCCACCCACCGCGACCATTCACCGGAACCGAGCCCCATCCAATCCCAGCGGTTCTCATTTTCCCTCGCCACCACGCTTTTTACCACGCCGAATTACCTTATCGCCTGTATCGCGCGATTTTTCATCGATAAACCCGCGCCTCTTCTACTTGCGCAAACCTCGTTCCGAGCCAAGCGTCCTCGTTACGGACGAATCCTTTTTGGTGTTGGAAATCTGACGCGTTGCGATTGCTTCCTAGTTCGAGCGAGTGAATTTTATTTGGACAAGGTAAATTCACCGACGCGGATTTCCCACCGCGTCCGACCATCAAAGAGGAAGCGCTGCGAGTAGGTTGCAGTTGAGAAGCGAGATTCGTAGGCTTCGAACGTTGCTCGTGTGCTGCGGATGTTTACGCGCTCGGGAGAAGTTGAAACGCGCGGAAACGTACAGTACGCGTCGGCGCACGCATTCACGAGATACCCAAAACCAACGTACTATTTGTAACAGCCAGAGGATGACATACAAGGTTCGTTTAAATTCCACTCGCTTGACGACGTACAGGGAAATTTCAACTGTTATTTCCTCTCACGAGATCGCACCATCGAAGCAATTCTCTGACACTAATAAGCTTACCAGGCCCGGCCAGATATTTCAAAATTTCATTTCAAACTGTACGTTCACTGTTACTTCCTTACTTCGTCTAACTTCGTGCAAGTTCGTATATCGTCCGACTAATCAATTTCTCAATCTTTCTTGATACAATAATTTACGAACGAAAGAGACAACAATGCACGTACAATTCAAAAAATTTGAAACCTGTCGCATGACCTGCTAAGGTTAGCGTTAAGCGCAAGTTCCAGCGAGAAGCGGATGCCCGCGATCCAGCAGCTGCTGGCGCAAGGAGAGGCAGCTTGAAGGAGTCGCGCGTAGTAAATAGAAGATGAGATCCTCTGTTTACGCGGCCGTTCTCGTCCGTCCGTCCGTCCGTCCGTCCGTCGGTGCAACAACAACAGATTCCCGGTGGGTCTTTGGACGACGGTCTTCTGACTTTCTTATCCCCGTTGCGGCCTTACGGATTCTCTCCGTTTCGTTCTCGCCAATGGACCCCTTCTTCGTCTTCCTCTCGCTCTTCATCATCGTTTTCTTCTTCACCGCGCGCCGGTCTCCGTCTAACCGCAGACTGTACACCCTCTTCGTCGCACTCGGAGACATGGGGGCCTAATGAAGATGTAAGCAGTCGGCCGACCCTCGTGCACGGTCGTGCCTTCGTCCTCTGTCTGTCTTTGTCGCCCCAACGCCGCGGCCTGCTTGCGCCGCTTGGCCCTCGGTACAGGTCGTTCCAGGAAGACGCTGCCTAGACACTTCCGAGTTCTAGAGGCCGGTACCGGCTTAAGCCGCGGATCCACTTGGCGGGAACCTAAGGTGCATCGCCGCGCTATGGTCAATTTAAAAACACTCGTTCCCAGACGTATATGCGACATTGTCTCCTTCAAAAAGTAGGCTAATCTGTGCCTGGTTTTGGTTTTTGAAAATGCAGAAAATACGATATTTGGAATTTAGAACTTGATGGATTTATCGGTAGAAATTGAAGGATATTTGGTGCAAGTATAGATTTCGCGGAGATCAAAAAAGTATTTAAACAGACGGTTATTTGTAGAATTAGTGAACGTGAATATTTCGCTTAAAGTAAAGCCGCGGATCCACCGGGGAGTTAGCTAAAGTAAGCTACACTACTCTGTGCTATATTAAACATATTTGCTTCAATATATTTGCAGACAATGCTCACTAATAGCACAGTTCAGTCTTCCAAAAAATTTTAGAAATTCCCCATAACAATTTAAAGTGACAGAATCTTGTTCCCTATGAATATTGCGACGCTGATAATGGCGTCGAACATCGACTTTGCTAGCAAATTTGAAAGTACAACACATAACCTAAATTTGATCCTTCACAGTCCTTCGCCTATAGAAGTATGCAAACCGTGGCAACTTGCTATCTAACTAACAACTAACTAATTATCTACTAATTATCTACTGAAACGATGCAACAAAGACGGAATCTTAATGTTAAACAATTACAAACAAGTACATAATTATATGCCCGACTAAGAACTACGAGCATAAATTAAATTTTCAAGCCAAAGGCAATTACAAATTGAATCAGAAAATCAGTCGCAACGCGAAGTAAATTTCGAACACTGCTGACAGAAGGAAATAAACGAAGGAAACGAGAACATCGATCCATCGACAAGAACAAGTCGCATTTTTTCGAAAATATACGAAAGGAGATTGTCACTCGTTTCTTGGAATGACCTATACCGCCATACGAACGTATTATCGACCAAAGAGGGCAAAAGGAACCGCTCTTCCGATCTTCCCGCGATCGAGGCGCCGTCTTTTCCTCTCTAGATTCGAAACGAATCCGCTTGCTCCGTACAGGGATGTTCGGATGAAGGGAAAGGGAAAGAGAAAGGAGCCGGAGCGAACGAGACGGAGAGATATCGGCGCGTGTGCCAAGGCTTCTCTGTTTAGCGAACCTACCGCGCGCGCCGCTGCGGTGTGTACACGAAAATAAAGGCAAAACAGCTTGAATTAAGTGGACGCTCTCGATGTTCGATTCACAAAAGCGAGGATGCGCCACCTGCGCCCCATTCGATAGAATATTCCCGCGATCCAAAGCGTAATCTCGAATAATTACGATCGTACCACAACTCAGTTCGCCTGACTTAGCCACATTGAGCTAATCAGAAGCGATAAACGTATTATCGTTAAGTCTACCGGAAAATTCAAAGAAATTTTACGCGGTTTAATATTTTGTGTTGGAAGACGCGTCTGACGTGTATAAAATAACAAATTTATGACGATATAATGTAATGTAATAAATGGAACAAAATAGTAACAGACAATGCAACATATATATGTTTATATGTACGTGTTATAACGTAGAATAGAATTTGAATTTCTACTTTGTTGATTTTGTACGTACGTAATATTTTATTAACCTTTTTATTAGCTCATTTAGTGATCAGTTTGCCATTTTGGCGGAATTCACACACCAAAGAACGTATTATTTTATTAACTTTTTTATTAGCTCATTTGGCGATCAGCTTGCCATTTCGGTGGAGTCCACACACCATGGCACACCAAGAAATGTACCGAAGTGTTTGGTACATACATTGGCCGTAACGCGGTGTATTTCGTTCGTTTCGATCTTATCTGCCGCCTCGAGGTCGATTTTTAATTGCGCCCTGATCGGCCGCCGATCTCGTACTCGTATTCGTATCCGAATCGCAGCTGCAGGAAACAAGGTGAAACGTGAATCATTGCCTCACTCTGACACGTCGAAAATTGCATCACGATCTTAATCTCTCTCGTTCCTTTTAACCTTCTCTCTATTTTTCACGCTGTCCGCGAAATAAAAGAAACGTCAAGAAGAAACTAATACGTGGAGGGGCAGAGATTCAGCCTCGTAAAATAAACCGAACAGGAAACGCGTAACAGGTACACAGGCGCAGGCGCGCAGGTGATTGAAAAACAACATCCCCTTGGCAGTGCTTGTTTCTTCACGGTCGGTGTACGGTGTCGAGCAGCGTGCAAATAGAAAATAATCGTGCAAAATTGAAGCTAACATTACGCGCATCCGCTCGATCGCTGATAACGTTCACCCGTTTATACGTCAATGACGTATTCTAATGAGAAGCTGCGCGTTATGAAAACCGATCCACATCCACTCGTACACGTTTCGTTACTTTCCCGACTTTCAGTTAGCCCAGTTAATTGGCAGGATTAACGGAAATATCAATTACGCAGGAAATGTTGCTTGTGATCTGGTTTGTCACGTGTTTCATGTTCGTTTCGCGTTCGTTTCGTGCCGACGGATAGCTCATATCTCGAAGGTTCTACCATTCGATCGTTCCGAGAGTAATTTCGCGTTTTTTACACGAGAAACATGGACGGTCTCTTTTTTATTACCAATATACTAATTAACTAATGTTTATTTGTCCATATATTTTTTTCCACAAAGATGGCGTTGTAATACCATTTAAAGAAACTTATGCATTAATCTAGTCCAAATTCATGGAAGATTGCAGGTCTTTCTTTGAGGCTCGAGTTACAGCGGATTCGATTGTAATAGTAAAACGTTCAAACATTGGAACAGCAAAGCGGCAGGTGGTCGAACAATTCGCTTCTCTGCTACGAACACTTTCCTCGTTTGTCTGTACGCACCGATGTATATTGATTTAAAGCAGCCGGAGGATCTCCATCTTACGAATCTCTGCGAATAAAACGCGAACAATTAAACAATGAACGTTGAAACGAAGGGACCCCCTCCGTGTCGACGATAAAACCTTCTCGATTACTTTCCTCGTGTTCCACCGTGAGCACAGAGTAAACGAGCGAAATCAAGGAAACCATAAAGCAACGTTTATCGATCTCTCGTCGACGAAATTTATGCCCGTCACACACTTCTCTCGGAATATCGTCAAATCGCACGACCGAGTCGTAAACTTTCCTTCTTTTCCACCCGTGGAATGTCGTCGTCGCGTCTTTTCAAACGATCCAACATACACCATCGCCCGCAAGTATTTCGACAAGTATTTGGTTGGCAAAATGGTGGTCCAAGCGTTGACACTTTTGTTGCATTATCGAAGCTACGAACAGAGAACTAGTTTTCCTGTTGCCGATATTTCGAACTGGATTCGAAATAAATTTGAACTGAACGCGTTGAATATGTTCGACGAATATACTCGCCGTCGCTTGTAGTTAGCTACGCACTCCATCACTGAACCACGTGACAGATTTCTGAAACTAAATTCTGCGGATAGGTGGCGAAACAGAGCAATGTAACCTGAACTGCTTCTGAATTCCGCGTGTTCTGTTCTCTCGCGACGCCCTTAACCTCCTCACTTCCGCTGTGACCTCCGCCCTAACCTCTATCACACATCACGTGTCAATCTTCGCTCCTTTAATTTCCATTTTTTCCTACTTTCCTTCTTGTTCTTCCTGCCTCTTTCTCTTTTAACCCTTTGCACTCCTATGTCGAGTGTGACTCGACATCAGTTTTTATCTCAGGAGCTCCTTTGTCGAGTCCCACTCGACATTCTTTCATGTTTTTTGTGAAACTTGCAAAAGAAAACCAGGATTGCATCCTGGAAATTGTTTCAAGATATATCATACACTTAAAAATTAGGAAAAACAACAATAGTATGAATAGTGTGAATAGTGGTATTTAAGTGAATTTCTTTCTTCCTTTATTTATTTAAATTGTCTTATTTTTTTAGTTAAAGTAAATTTCAAATAAAACACTAAAAAGCGTTGGGAGCTGGTAGTAACGAAATTGAAATAAAATTCCGAGTGCAATGGGTTAAAACGTGCGCGTCACAGCGAGCTATACGTTTCCAACCTACAACGAGCCAACCTACACGCTAACGCATATTCTTCCAAGTATCGAGGACTAATATTCATTTACTTAAAAAGACAAAGAAGTGTAAAAATTAATGAAGTGGTTAATTATATTGTGTAAGACGCGAATTCATCCTCGATGTGTTAGAGAAGTTAGTCGAAAGTTTCGAAGGATGTTGCAACAGTTTTTCAAGTCGCTGTATGCTCTTCCCCGCTCGGTTCGATACAACTGCGCCCGCATATCCCGCCTCGGCTGCAGTCGCCTCACGGATATCCGGTACTGATCCGCGTGACGCACGCACGCCGCACATCTCGGATCACCATCTCGAAAAGCCCATATAAACTGTGGCCCTGTGTGCGAGCTATCGCGCCGCTTCTCGCACGGTCGCGTAACCCTCGCGTACCACTCGACCGATCGGCGCGGTAAAAAGCCGCGACACCGGCGTGCAAATAGCTGCACGCTTTTTCCGCCAGTCGTTACTCCTTCCCGATACGCTATTAAATTAGCCGAGATAGAGGAATGAAGGGTTCCGCGCGCACCTTCGCAGAAAATAAGGGTTGTACCGGTGTGCAATTCCATTGGATAATCCGATACGCGTAGCAGAAGACAGCTTCTTTGCGAGCGGGCACAAGGAAAGTGTGCGAATCAATTTTTCCTAGTTGAAGGCAATTTTAATCTTCGTGAAGTATATTTGACGAAGGGACGAATTTCTTTGGGATTTTCTTTAAAAGTAAAAATAACGAGGAATTTTTAGGGGACATATGATGGTATTTTAACACTAGAGCTACCACGTGGGTCAAAATGACAACTTTATTGACAAAATTCCTACTTCATGTTATATTTTTTCTTCGTAATAATGTAATTACTTTTGCAGGGATAGTTAAAGGAATAATATAATATAATTTAATTTTGTTTCATTCATTTAATATAAAAGAAATTTTGTGTCGAAGAAAGTTGACGTTTGTAAGAAATGTTACGAATGACAACTTTTGTACCTAATAATTTAAGTTATATATGTATTTTATTTATTCTATTATGATTATTACGTTTCTTATTATATTATTATATTATACCTCTTATATTTACCAATGGAAATTTATTTTAATATTCTTGTTACCAAAGATTTGGGTACTAAATATTCTTCATTATTGTACTTATTGTTATTATATAGTTTCTATGATCTCAGAACATGTAGTTCCTTTTCTAAGATAATAATAAATCAATAAATATAAAAATATGCCATTTTATGCCAGATAGCTACCTCTCAAACGTCGGTAGTTCTAGTGTTAATAAAGAAATAAATGTGTATAGAACACGTATACCAATACCATGCAGCTGCTTCTCTCGCTCCTATCGATGCTATTAAGACATTGTGTACGGGTCACTAGATATCTCGTTTTTAGCAAGCCGAACGTTGTGGCTGAGTCACGAGATATCTAGTTTCAATGTTTTTTCGACTGAATCGATGGCTTAAGCAACCAGAGACGAATGTTTTTGTTGCGTTACCAGGGTAATAAAACCTTGCGCATTCTTGTGGCAAATGATTAGCAAAACAACTGAGTGTTGACATTCCAAGTGAAAACAATCAGTTGGTATAGTCACTACATCGGTAGATCTGCGCCGATCGTCTACCGTTCCTTACAAAGTGTTTTATTTTTGTACATTTTGTTATTTCAAAGTTCGTGTTTTAATTTGTAAGGAAACAGCTTTTTAAAAATCATTTATATTTTCAATCTGTTACTGATAATTTCTAACAAAAATTATTTTATGAAATAGGCCGTAATTCTATAAAAGTAACAAAACGACACGTAGATGTAAAAGAAATGAAAGTCGAAGTGAATTGTTGTTTGATGATTCATCTGGTGCACCAAACAACACTTGCGACGAAAATGAATTCAGAGATAGCAGCAACGTTCTTGAATTAAGTGATGCGATTAAACGTAGAAGAAGACTGAATAAAAAATATAACACCAAATACAAATTAAAAATCTGCATATATGCGTCCTATTGCATGCTACTGGAGCGTTCAAAAATGTGCGGGCCCTGGGAGCGCGTTGCGCGCGCAGAGCGCTCTACGCAATGTGTTAACAAGCCTAAACGCAGATGCAATCTTAATCGTGTGTTATATGGCAATGTAATCCGTACGATGTTCGAAAAGTTCAAAGAATATTATTCTCACGGTATACGCAACAGTTAACAAATTTTTGCGATACAGTAAGAGCGATAAAATACTAAAATACTTTTTAAAATTCTTTCTCCAAAAACTGACAAGTATCGCAGTCTGACAAATAGCCGAAAATTTCCAACGAGATAAAGAAGAACTTTTCACCAACAAAATCGACAGAACGTTCGAACGCAACAGGCGGCCAGGTAAATCGTTTCGTCAAAACGTTCGTAAAAGCGCGGGTTAAAAATTCCAGCTGCCATTTGGGCTTTTGCGGTTCCCGAAACCTCCGTTCGAGATAGATGACTTTTTAACGATTTTCCCGCGTGATTATCGCGCGGATGCAAATTTTTGCCAACTTCGCTCGGTCAGCGAGCACATCGCGTTTTATAAAACGGTGGCCAGCGCGTCGGATCACGCTTCGCTGATCCGATGGCCGCCGCTGTTGCAGAACAAGAGCCACGGCTCGCTCAGCAAACTCGTTTGCTCATTAAAATCTCATAAAACGCTGATACGTCTTTAATCTGCCGTCCGCGAGCGCGTTTCCCGCGCTCGAGGAAATCCCGCAGCGTGGCCTTAACTTTGATCCTAGACGGGCAACGATCACGGCCGACTCCTCGTGCCAAGCGGACCGCGACGAAAGAATCTTTGGAACAGTTACACAGGACAAACCGTGGATCCTCGACGCTCGTCGTGCTTCGACTCTCCTCTTGGAAAGTAATATTTGTCCTCGATACTAGAACAGCACTTTTCATTGTTCCGCTGCTCTCGTCACGAAACACTGTTCGGTCGTGGTCGTTGAACCGAACTGTTTAGGTAATGGATCGAATCGCTGGGCACAGTGGCATCAATATTGTACGTGGTATATAGCGTGTTTCTTGGTTAAAATGTTCTAGTTCTCGTTTTGAAACCGAAGGGAGCTGGAGTTTCATATTTTTTCTTTTTTTTTTTCTTTCTTTTTTTTGTTATTGCTGTCTTTATTTTCCTTCTTTAAATATTTAATGACTGTTTTGTAATAGTCTATCCATATGGTGTAACTTCACTTTGTGGGAAAAGTTAAGAAACAAGAGGAACTTCAAATATGTTATTTAATATGTAATTATAATGTGTGTGTATACATATTTGAAGTTGCTCTTCTTTATTATATATATATCTTGAAATGGATAAAAGATGTATGGTATATTCACAAATGACAGGATGCAAAATATGATATTTTATTTGATAATGGAATTTTTATGTGTCTTGCAACTTCTCTTAAAAAATAAGAAACAGGAGGAACCTCAAATACACATTTTAAAGTTTCTTGATAAATAAGAAAATGTTAAATGTGATATTTTATTTGATAATGGAATTTTTATGTGTCTTGCAACTTCTCTTAAAAAATAAGAAACAAGAGGAACCTCAAATACACATTTTAAAGTTTCTTGATAAGTAAGAAAATGTTAAATGTGATATTGTATTTGTTAATGGAACTTGTATGTGTCTGGCAACTTTTCTTAAAAAATAAGAAACAAGAGGAACCTCAAATACACATTTTAAGGTTTCTTGATAAATAAGAAAATGTTAAATGTGATACTGTATTTGATAATGGAACTTGTATATCTTTCCAACTTCTCTTTAATGTGAGAGACAAGAGGAACCTCAAATAGATATTTTAACATATCTTGATAAATAAGAAAACAATATTGAATAGAATATTCTATTTGATAATAGAACTTGCATAGGTTCTCAATTTCTCTCAAAAGTAGGGGACAAGAGGAACCTCAAATAGACGTTTCAACATATCTTGAAATATGAGAAACTAATGTTGATATTTTACTTGATAATGGGATTTGTATATGTTGCGCAGCCTACTGAACATTTCAAAACGTTGATTGCCATAACACTAATATATCCTTGAGGGTCTACGAAATGCCACAGAAAACTTGTCTCGTCTATCTATTACTTTCATTGTGTCACTAAACGACATCAGCATAAAATAACAGATAAAAATTTGCGACTAACTGAAGCATTCATTTCACAGACAAGAAACGAAAATCCTAAAAATGCTTATCTCTCACATACACCAGCCTCGATCTCCGTCAAGAACATTCGATTCTCAAGAAATTTTACAGTCCAACGAAATTCCATTTACCAACAGCTTCTTTCTCAACTGTAGCGTAGCTCACTTTCCATTCGAAAGTCGTTCGAAATCTTTTCGTTCGGCCAACGAGCAACGTTTCCAGTCGAAGTTAGCAACGGGGTGTTCGAATTAGCGTTTCTGACTACGGATAAATATAGAGGGCCACCCAGCGAGAGCAAACTAATGTACCGTGTGCGATGAGCGTGATGGTAAAGCGTAGTTTCTCTCTCTCTCTCTCTTTCTCTATTCTCCTTTTGTCACACCATTCTCACTCTCCGCCGCCCTTTCTCTTCGTCCACGTCTCACCCTTTGCATATATTTTCACGTGAAATTGTCATCCTCTGTGCGAGCTATACGCCAACCTCACAGTCCCTTTCTGCTCTCCGACGAGTGATAAGCCATTAGGACCAGCCGGTCGAATCGTACGTGTTTTCGCCTAAACGAATGCAACCCGGTGTCACTTGCTACCTAACGTTTGCCATGTGACACGGCAACCATATCGCCTGAGAAATTCAATTTTCCGTGCGTTCGCAGGAAGCGAGAAAATGCAGAGAGCGCGAGAGTAATGTCCTTGTCACGGCAAACGTACAAGCCGTGTTGTACGCTTTATTGGCGTACACTGGCGCGATTTGCAGAAAATTTCGCCGCTGCGACGTGCCAGATGCGCGTTGGTATTACGCGCAGAACATCGTGGTATTATAAAACCTCTTAGTCATTCGTCGAATCTCTTAATTCTTGCTGAGGCTTGTCAAGGCGAGATTCTCGGCCAGTAACCATAAAAGCGACTGATTTTTGCCAATTTCTTTTTGACCGACTGTCGCTTCTCACCGACTAGACCATTTTTGCCACGCACATCAACGATACTCTGCAAGATACAGATGTAATTTTTGTATTTCGGTTCTTCTTATTGTTCATCGTATGTCACACGAGTCTTGACGAGAATTATCGTTGACGCGCATCCGTCGCGGTCGTCAAGACGGAAAGGTTGACAAATTTTCGTAAAGTAAGATGATTTACGCTGGGACGTTGTGGAGATACGTTTGAAATACGAGACACGGATAAGGAACGTGACACGGGAAGAAGATAGCCAAGCAACACCTAACACACGTTTAGCAAGAAACTTGTAATATGTAGCAATTTAACAAAAATTGTCGGAGCTTTTCATAATTTAAAGTAGTTTCTAGTGGATCAATTAAATTATTTCAACCTTCCAAAATTTGTGAATTAACGCAGATAGCTAAACACTGTGCGTACTGTGTACAGAGAAAAATGTGAGTCTTCGTTGAATCTTAAGTAATCTTAGAATGAAGGAATCGTATTGGAATATTTAATTAGCCACATTTAATTAGTTGTTTCGCGTTCGTTTCAGTTGAAAAATGGGACAAAGAATATCTTCGCTCGCCTGAACGAACGCTCTACGTTTATCTCCGGAGTCATCGTGGATTATCTAGGGCCGATAATGACACGGCATATGTCACGATACACATTGAGCTGAATATATAGAAACTTTCTAAAAAATTATCGGCTCGTCCCGTAAGAAACGTCTATGTTTTAAAATACGAACAGAAACATTATGGTTAATTAAACAACGATAGGAAATATTTGCATAATTACTAGTAAATAAATTATTCCATTTTACGTGGACAAGTTTTTATGGAGATATTAATAGCGATATTAATAAATATTAATGTTAGAAGGTAACTACGTACACGTGCGCTGTTTTACCACAGCAAGTATACGTAACAGTACATTGCAGTGCACCGGATAGAAAATAGCAAGAACGAAATCGTAAGGAAAAATCGAGTTGAGAGAAATTTCGCTATTCTACCGAGGAAGGAAGCTGGAAAAGAAAAGCAACGGAACTACTGCGTTTTTGATAATCTCGCGGACCACATGTACATGACGTATCAGCGCGAAAATTGTCAAAAAATTAGAAGCACTTGATATTCTTCCATTCTATCCAAGCTTGTCTTGTTAAATAAAAAAGAAGATCGTAAGATATTTCGATTCGTTAGACAGAGATGTTTGCAATATTTTAAAAAGCGTATTCACCTTGAACCCAGAGCTGTTCGACCTTGCTGTGAACTTGAGCGGTCTTGAGAGCGACACAGAACATAGCCAAAGCGATGATCGCGAGAAAGAGGACCTTGCCTGCGCGCCTCTGTAGGAAGTAGCCCAGCTGACTCAGCTGATCCTGCAGCCTTGCCCTGATCCAAACCGCAGATCTCTGACCTTCCGCTTTGCCCTGAAAAATAAGGCATCTGAAACTTTAGACTATCGCGACCAACACTAATATACAATCGATATGTTAAACGAATAATTGTTTCTAAGATTTTTATCGAGAAAATTGTAATTTTTTGAAATTGTGCTTTCCTCCACGTTGTGAAGCGAAGTATAGCTGAGAATTCATATTTCTATATTTACATCTCGGTTGATTGGTTCTAACCTATCGTCGAAGGTCAAACGTTGATATTGTACGTTTTTACGCACGTGTCGCGCTATTAACAGTTTTAGGACAAGCGGATAGCCGGAATTGCCGCGTATTTTTGCAGCGGTTGAAAACATTCGAAAGGTCGTTCGGAAAGTTCGTCCCGATCTGCGTTTCCATTCGATGTACCTTCATCGAATCGTGTAGGTGTCATTTTCTTTCACAACATTTCTTCGCATTATTTTGGGTATTTCACCCTTCCACAACTTGTCAGGTTTTTCGGCGAGCTTCTATGTAAACCAAATTGCTTAAAAATCGGAACGAACTTTTCGAGCAACATTTAATAAGTGTAAAAATTAGCGAGTATATTTAAAAATACTTGTAGTGATTTTCTTTAGCGTGATGCGATAGGAAACGATTTTCCTCGATGGAAAGATACTAAAGAAAATTTCTTATCTTATTAAATTGCTTGAAAATAAAAATCGCAACGAACTTTCCGAGCAACGTTCAACAAGTGTAATATTTTGTTAAAAATTAGCGAGCGTATTTAAAAATACTTGTAGTGACTTTCTTTAGCGTGATGTGCTTGGAAATAATTTCCCCGACGGAAAGATACTAAAGAAAATTTCTTATTTTATTAAATTGCTTGAAAATAAAAATCGGAACGAACTTTCTGAGCAGCATTTAACAAGTGTTACATTTTCTTAACAATCAGCGAGGTTATTTAAAGATGTTTTTTAGTGATGTTTTTTAGCGTGATACACTTAGAAATAATTTCCCCGATGGAAAGATACTAAAGAAAATTTCTTATCTTATTAAATTGCTTGAAAATAAAAATCGGAACGAACTTCCCGAGCAGCATTCAACAAGTGTAATATTTTGTTAAAAATTAGCGAGCGTATTTAAAGATACTTGTAGCGATGTTTTTTAGCGTGATGCGCTTGGAAACAATTTTCCCGAACATCTGCATCGCTTGAAATATTTGGAAGTTCATCATTCTCATTCTCAACGTTGAGTTACTGTGCACACTTGTTACTTTTAAAACTTCCACGAAGATATATCTTCTGGCCGCGTATTCTAATTTACAAATTTACAAATTGCAAATTTATATATCTCTACATGTTGTTCCTTTATCCTTTTACAAACTGTGTTCAATGGCGACGAAAAGAAATACCGTAGAGTCCTGTAAACGTTGCCGCGAATATTACGATAAAGATAAAGCGAATGATTATTCGAACAACAAGTTGCAAGGAAAATCGCAACAATGTTGAAGGTTGCAGGAAGAAAAGAAAATCGGTGCACGAACTACCCCATAAAATGCTAATTGCACGAAAATAATTATCAAACAAATATTCAATTTCAATTTCGCGCCCCTTTACATTACATTTCGCTAGAATCTTCTCGAACTATTGGGCGTTTCATACGAAGCAAGCAAAGTAAACGAAGGTGCACGAACTGCGCGTCGTTAATTAACAGAAATTAATCAACAAGTAAACGAGGAAACAGCCGGCTGCTATCGACTATCGTCGTAACCGGTAATTTATAACTTTCAATTTCAAAGGCCAAGCAAACTATCCTCGGACGTCTTATTCCTCGGTTCAACGTGACATCCCTTCGACTCGGCTCGCATGCAAACTATGAATAATAATTACAGTGTCGTACGCATTAGCATCTAAATTGAAGCGGCTGTAGGATCCTTTTGGCGTTCGCGTCGCGCAACCGATAAAACGGTACAGCTACTGCTGCACTCTACGTTCCACTTGCCAATTCATTGGGGCGGCTTTACGATCGGCCACGGACAGCGCCGCCTACGATTTTCAAAAGAAAGAACAGATTCCAGCGGTTAAAGGGCGGCAGAGGCCGGAACGGCAGCCGAAGCGCTTTAAATTGGCCGCGTGGGCTTTGACGATGATAAGTAGCTGGCTGCGGCTTGTACTCGTACGAACGTGCGCGCTCCACCTCTCTTCCACGAAACGTGCCAGAAGGAGACGCGGAAGGTAGGAGCAGAAGAGCGTAGACGAGGTTGCTCGAACCTGGCAATGAACGAAGCGGGATGAAATTTGACAGAAACGAGAAACGTTGATCGAGCGGCATCAGGAAGCTGAAGACGTGGAAAGAAGCGTCTTTAAAGTATTCTCCGTGACTAGGAGGAAAATGAGAGGTTTGCGATGAAAAAGGATGGCTTGGTCGAAGGAAAATAATTCCCTGCCTTGTCACAGCACAGTACAGTATGTTACAAGTGTAGCTGTTCATTGAACGCAAGTTGTACTATTTTTTCTAGTTAAGCTTAAGCTTGTAATTAACTGTGTGCAAGCTTCGAACGAATCACGTGAACCGTATTAACCAGTTGACTGGGCAATTTAATCTGAGAAATCGCCAATTTGCGTAATTAAAATGAAGCAACGACGAGTATACACGTCCAGCGCGGGACAAATGCTTCTGTTATAAATTTGACGAAAGAGGAAATATTACATTTTCAGCCGATAAAAAATTAACGATTCATTGAAAAAGATATTATTGTTAGAATCTTGAAAGTTGGCAAGAAAATAATAAGGTGAAGTATATGTATGACACAGATCGCTACTCGGATCTACACAGTGGAACTGCGAAACACCCACCCCTTTGCCATATACACAGATACGCAGGAGGAGCGGGACACCCCCACCAAGAGAGCGAATCGGAAGAGGAACGCTAAAGAAAGAGAGAAGAAAAGCGGAGCAAAAAGGATAAGCCAAACTAAAGTGAAACAAAAAGAAAGAAGGAAAGAAAGAAAGAAAGAGGGTAGAATGGAAGGGATAGGAACGCTCGCAACATTGCGAACGGCAACGTTGCACACTACCTGGTGGCCGGTCTGACAATGTGCACCACGGACCACCCGCAACAATACCTATCTTTCCTGGCCGACAGGGAAAGAAAGACGGAGAAGGAAGGCCAGGAGAAGAGGCACAGATCAGAAGGGAATCGAGCCTTGCAGGAGAAAAGGAACGAACGCTTTTCTCTTCTCTTTATAACCTTTCTCTTTCTCTCTCTCTCTCGCTCGCTCGCTCTTTCTACGTGTTTGCTTCCCTTTCTTCTCTATAGACTCGCGTTCGGATATTTACAGTTACAGAGCAACGGAAGGTAGCAAGAAGCGTAGAGAGAAAGATAGATAAAGGAGGGGGAAGAAAGGAGGCAGCAGCGTGGAAACACGCGGCACGATAGACGTGCAGATGAAAATACAGATTACACACGCTTACGTATCTCGGGGCAGTAGCCGGGCGTCGAGTATCGGATAGCAAGGTTTTCCAGCCAATTAACCCCGGTGCCGCGGCCTCGCGGCCCGCCAGACTCGGGTAACTCTAGACGTGCGGACAATCCTCGTCGGCCACATGGTCCCCGGGGAACCACGGCCACGCAGACCTCCGTCGAACATTCGCCGACTGATGACCGCGTGTTTACGTTCCTCTCTCGGGAGGAAGCTGTTCCCTCTTTCGAGACTCGAGGCTCTCGCAATCAATCATTTTTTTTTCTCCGCCATTCAAGAGCCATCGTCATCGATCGACCGGTTGATACGTTCGCGGTGAAATTCGACTTTCTTCCTCGTCTCCGTGTGTTCATCCTTTCTTTTATTTTTTTTTCTTTTTTTTTGAGCAGCTAACTGAATTGCAATTGGTTATAGTACGGAATTAGTGATTCAGTGTCGTGTTCCAAATTGAAGCAATTGGAGTAATTCGTAAGATAGGAATTTATAAACATGGTCGATACTAATAAGGCTCCTTCAAGTTTGCACGGTATATATATATATGAAATGACAATCGTACGTGGTAATATATCGTATATATGAAATGAAAAATATTATGTATGATATTTTGTGTATATGAAATGCAAGAATACTATATGTGATGGTATATTGTATATATGAAATGAAAAAATATTACAAATGATAATATATCGTATACATGAATTGAACAAATGCTGTATATTATATTATATTACGTATATGAAATAAAAAAATATTACATGTGATATATTGTGTATATGAAGTGAAAAAATATTATACATGATAATGTGTCGTATTTATGAAATGAAAAAATATTAAATATGACAATATATCGTATAACATGAATAGAAAAATATTATGTATGATATTATTTTGTGTATATGAAATGTAAGAATATTATATGTGATGGTATGTTGTATATACGAAATAAAAAAATACAATATATTATATTATATTGTGTATATGAAATGCAAAAATATTGTACATGATAATATATCGTATATATGAAATGAAAAATATTATACGTGATAATATAACGTATACATGAAATGCAAAAATATTATGTATGATAGTATATTGTGTATATGAAACGCAAAAATATTGTATGTGATAATATATCGTATATATGAAATGAAAAATATTATACGTGGTAATATAATGTACACATGAAATGCAAAAATATTATACAGAATAGTATATCATATATATGAAAAAAAATATTACACATGATAATATATCGTATATATGAAATGAAAAATATTATACGTGCTAATATAACGTATACATGAAATGAAAAAGTACTATATATTACATTTATATTGTGTATATGAAATGAAAAAGTATTATGCATGGCAATATATCGCATATACAAAATGAAAATATATTACACATGGTGATATATCGTATATATGAAATGACAAAAATGTTGGCCATTACAGAAAAGATGAAGGCGAATAATGTTAAGAAATTGCCTTTCTCCTTCAATATGTAGTTTCCTTATTAGAAAAATCGGGAGACACCTTGGTTAGGACGACTCAATCAACTTGTGACATAATTCTAAATTTCATTGTTTCATAAACGCAAATAACCCTTCACCAATGACGTCTTTCATATTATTCCCTTGACTTTCTCTCTACGTTTGTAGAATATTTCTATGGCTTCGTTGACGAAGCCATTCCTGGTAGCTATCTGTTTAGCGCAATATCCGCTTTTTGGAAGCTTTATTTGCATACAAAGCACAATTCCACGCGTAATGTAAAACACTCTTTATCGTTTCGTTGCTTGTCTTCTGCAAAACGACGAGTCCAAGAAAAATAAAATTGCCTGCCTCTATTTGCAACAGCAAGAAACAATGCGAAAGAGATTGAATTTCAAATTTACAAACGTCCCCTTCTTGAAATTTACACTTGCGTCTGCAATTTTATCGAACAGAGCTGCTTCGTTAGTTAAATTATTCAAACCACTCTGTCTCTCGCGTTATTCTACGTTTAAATAATATCACCGAGCTGATCGTCGTTAAAGACCAAGACACACTGCAAAAGTTGAGCGAACGAAGCGAGTCTTTGTCAAATTTCCTTTCACGTTTAATCATAAATTCCCACGAAGATCCACGGTCTAATAATTTCTTAGTGAACCATCAAATGTAGCACAATTTCTACTCGTTTGATCGCTCGTGTGATTCATTAATCCTGCGCGTATTATCTCAATTTTGTCCTCCGCCCTTCTCGAACGTAGGAAGCTAAAATTCCATTGTGGACAGACCTTTTACAATCCGATGCTTATTTCACGATTGCATCCTCGTCGAAGAATTAAACAACGATTACGATCGACTACAAGCAACAAGAACACTGGCGTCACTGTCGTCGACATCGAGAAGCGACAGCGCCCCCTGACAGCGTCTTTATAGTGGCGAGTAATACGAAAGAGGAGAAGAAAGAAGCCGAGAGAAGGAAATTCGACGAGGCAACGCGTAATGGGGTGAAGGGGACAACGTTTAACGAATTTATGTTACTCCTACTTTTAATGTTTTTCTTACGGCGCGACACGAGGTTCGCGAGCAGATAGCAGACAGCATAACAGGATCTTATGTCAACGACGGTGGTCCCCGCGCCACGAGCTTGTAATATGTAGATATTGCCCACCACGAGAAACCCCATAAGACCCGCGGGGACCACTTACGGGAAAAAGGCAGAATTCCGCCGCTTTGCTCTCCTTCCCTCTCGCTGCTATACGAGCCTATACACATACGCACACACATATACACAGAGACATCTCGAAAGCGACTCGTGAGTCGTGGGCTCGTGGCGTCAGCGCTTTCTTTTTCTCCTTTGCTTCTCTCTTTCTACGTCCCTTCCCTTTCCATCTCTCTTCCTTCGTCGTGCAACGTTGGCGGAAATTCGAGCACGCTTCGAAGACGTTTTTGACAGGGCGCTGTGTGCGCTTGCGCTCCCGAGATTAATTTATTTCCGAACAAAACTCGACCCTTCCGGCGCGCAACTTTTTCGCTGTGCGAGCAGACTTGTTTGTTGTCAATGCTCGATAAGGGAAACGCGAACATCCGCACGGTTTCACAATGCGAATATTAAATTACAATCGACTATTCGCGAAACAAGAAATAAGATTCGGAAGAGATCGAAGTTATTGGGTTGGTAACTAAGTGATTACGAATTTTACCGTTAGGTGGCAAAATCTGCAATCACTTAGTTGCCAACCCAATACAATTTATGGATGTTCAGACGTTTAGTGAGATTGTATACTACATATTATATTATATTGTGTATACGAAATGCAAAAATATTATATGTGATAGTATATCGTATATACGAAAATATTGTACGTGGTAATATAATGTACACACGAAATGAAAAAATATTATATATTAAATTGTGTATATGAAGTGCAAAAATATTATCAAACTACTTTGTCTCCCGCGATATTCCACGTTTCACCAGCTAACTGACTCGCCATCTGCTTGCAAAGTACGCGATGACGAGTATATTCTTCAAACACAGAATACACGATATAGAATTAAGTCGTTACGGAATGTTACATTCTTTTTACGTATGACGAGTATACTCGTCAGAAACGGATATCTGGTTAAGCAATATCGTCGAATTAATTGTTATTAGCAGTTACTATTATTGCTATTAGCAAAGAGTATTTTTCTGAAATTTAGTGGACGAAACGAATCTCTGGCAAATTTCTCATCTCTCGCCTCTCTAGTCATATTCACAGAATTGTCAATTCCCATGAACGTCTACGGTGTAACAATTACCGTTAACATAGGAAGGAACAATGTTGCACTATTTTTATTCAAATTTTGCTGAAAAATAATCGTGTTCGTCGAACTAATCATAAGACAATTACGTTCATCAGATTTCGAATTCATTTTTGGACGAACCAGAGCCAGAAGAAATTAACCTTCAAAACCAGATTTGAGACAAGTTTCAAAACGAATAAATCTGGAATACAATGTTGCGTACACGTGACATGGAAGCAGAGCTTCAGGTTTGAAGTCCAACTAGAAGACACTCGATTTGGACACTTGCAGGGAACAAAGTCGCTTCAGTCAAACGCAAATTTGATATCCAGAAACCATTCGCTCGACAAATTCACCAGTCAACTGCGCTCGACGCGTATACACGTCCGTCCAAACGCTTACTTCGGCGCGGTTGACGAGTGTACTCGTCGTTGCTTGATTTTAATTACGCACCCCGCAAGGGATCTTTCAAACTAAATTCCACATTTTAGCATCTAGCGATCTAGCGTAGTGAAAATTTGAAAAACATGCGGTAAGTTGTACAAAACGAGGGGACTGGTTAATTGGGGTTCGATAAACAGATTACAGGACTCCTGTACACTTTGACAAGTACCAGTCATTTTCACTGCTATTGGTATAAGTAGCCTTGGTACAAAATTATTTTGAGTTTGAATACATAAAAAACAAAATAAAATTCGTCATATTATTCCTTTAAGTTATCGTTGCGAAAGTCATTGCATCATTGCGGAAAAAGATACAACACGAAGTAGGAATTTTAAAATAAAATTGTAAAACCAAATTGAAAGAATTGCAGTAAACGTAAAATTCATCGAAATCCCACCTGCTAAAATCCACTAAAAAGAAAAGAAAGAAATTCATTCAGCCCTTAACAACGTCTCAAACCGCCCACCACATTGGCGTCGCGCGTGCGTCATTAGCAGAACGCAGAATCGTTTGTCATTTTCGCATTATAATGCGAACAGATCTGTTCGCGTCGCCAGTGAAATCGAACAAACGCACACACGCTCCATTTGACAAGAGATTGGCGCAGCGTGGGCGGACGAAGCGAGATGCGTATCTGTGGCGTGTTGCGTGTGGATGTTGCGCACGTCAGAAACGGCCCTGGACTGTACAGAATTATTTCCTTACGTAGGTAAAAGTGGCGGGAAAAAGTTCGCGCCACACGTACGCCGGGTCTCGTTTTCTACAGGTTACACGCGCGTGTGCGCTCGCGGCTACGACATGCGACTCGCCAGATAAACGAATAGGTTGTTGCGGTAGGTACCGGCTGCAAAGTGTCCGCAAGAAACTCGATCCGACTGGCGCTCTAATCGGCCGAAGAATTCCAACAGCGGCGAGTATCTATTGGAAAGGAAAAGCCACGGGTAAACAGGCTTCCTCCGCCTTCTATCTCGCATTGACCTCGTATCTGGTCGGGTTATTCTAAGAGTCGACGCCACTTCGTCCTCTCGTTCCAGCCTTACGGATATTTAACGAAATACGTTTTGTAATTATTTCGTAGCTGGCAATTAGCGTGGCTTAACTACCATCACGCAACTACTACCACCACGCCTGCCACTTACTACGTCACTTTCAGCCTCTTCCTACATCCTACTTCTAAAACTAAAACAGCAAAACCTACGTAACCTGCAAGACAATGTGGCAGAGGAGAAAGAGAAAAGGAGAAACAGCTGGCCTCACTGCTAATTTCATAATCGGTTAGCCCCCGCACTAACAAAGTCTACATGTGCAGCATTGCAACATTCAAGCGATAGGTAAACTGCATCAATCAGGCACTGACCCTACGCAAAGGAGCCAGCGGGCTCGAGTGGTTTGCAGCAAGCAAGGGGCGTGTATCCTTCAGCGAGGATGAAAGGGTCTGGGCCGACCCGGCGTCCCCTAATCCCATCCATTTCGCTCTGACTTATTTCGTCGACGCTTGCCGGCTGATTTACTCCATTGGAAACGGTCCAGAGACCGACACACTCGTTTACACCAACGACTTCTTTCAGATTTTTCACGCGAAAATATTCCCTCTCTTTTACATACGTTTCACGCGGTCACAGCTTCCAGGTCGGGCGGATGAAAAGCCGCGTGAAAAGGAAGAGCGCGGCGTATCGGAAGCGATACAACGAACGTCTGTCTGCGAACTTTCGGCAACCGACAGAGCAGCGTTTGTCCGAGCTGGAACAGTAGCTTGCCCTTTCAGCGCGTTTCTTGCGAAATTAACGCGACGTGACGCCGCCAACTTTCTCACTTGAAATATCGCGCCTCCACGACCGGATCAATCGCATCCTTTTACGTACGAACTTCTAATAATAATAATAACAATTGCATCGTATCTATTTTTCTCGGTTTCGTTTATTGGGTTGGCAACTATCTCTTAGTTGTCAAGCCTAATATTATTACGTAGAGCGCGAACAATTTATAGAAAATGTGTAATATATAAATACGTATAATAATGTATCAAATATTCAGAGTATAGTGGTATTTCTCATATTTCACAGGTAGACGAATTTCCTATACCAGTTTTCCTATTTTCTGTTATATCCATGAACATGTCAGTTTGCACAGAAATCCGCGGTCTAACGATTGGACTGAGATATTGATGAGATGAAATGCAACATTTCGAAACCTACGTGACGATGTTAACACTGCACATGTACAAATGTTATATAATATATAATATATATAATATATATAATATAATATAATAATATATATAATAAATATAATATAATAATATAATAATAAAATAATATAATAATATATAATATAATATAATATTATATATATATATGAAAAGATGTTATACGTTATATGTAAATATATCTCTTCTACTGTTGGGGTTAGGTTAGGTTGACAGTGATGGCGGTCAGGCGGCCCAGTGTCGCCACTGGCAGGAAGGGTGGCGCTAGGGGCAATGGCCTCCTCTAACGTCAAATTAATCAGTTAGGAAGATCAGTGTCCATGAGGATTTCTCCACGTAAAAAAGAAAGGTTAGGTTGACAATAAGTGATTGCGGATTTTGTCATTACCACCTAATGGACATATGAAACTGAAGCAAAGTTGGAAATCCGAGCGCGTAATTAACACGGTCGCGACGAGTTTCTAAGCTGAGTGTCGCTGTCTTTTTCATCGTCTTCGTCATTGTCGTCATCGTCGTCGTGGAGAGGCGGTGCTCTTTCGGCCAGCGTGCTCTGCTTCACCCTCTGCGCGGTTACGAGGGCCTCTTTCGTAGGTATTATTAGTGTAAAAGCCTCACACGTAGTGTCGGCGCCCTTTAATCTCACTCGGACGAACGGAGCCGACGCAACGTGCGTGAATGTACAGCATTGTGGTCTCGCTGCCTCGGATAGGGGGATTTCAGCTTTCAGCTGCCACAAATTAAGACGCGATTATAAAATAGTACGACGCTGCCGCTTCCTACCATCTTTTGCTCTTCCTGGCTTCTCGCTTCTATCTTTCATCTCGGTTAGTTTCCCAACCTTTTCGCTACAGCTTGGCCAACTTCAAAACGAAGAAAATTGGCTCGCGATAAATGGCACTTTGTGTTCGAGCGTAATAACGAACTTTGTCGAGCTTCGCCTCTTACTCCGCGTGAATCTCTCGTCGTGAGTCAAGGGTTGTAAGTTTAAAGCTGTGAGTAATCCGACATGGCTGCTTCTAATTTTTAATCTCGTACTGTTGGGCTGGCAACTAAGTAATTGCGGATTTTATCATTGGGTGATAATGACAAAATCCGCAATCACTTAGTTGCCAGCCCAATGTATAACTGGTTTTTTTCTCTTTTCTTTCTGTAGCTCTGACGTAACGTGTCTATCTGTTGCTAGAAAATATTTCAAAGTTTCTACAGCTTCCACGATTTTTCAATTCTCAGCAAGCTTTCTCAGTATAGTTAACTTTTCGCCATCGATAAACTGTAATTAAATTCTTTGAAATATTTACGTATATTACGTGAATTTCGTGATATCTGTAAGACTGTTTCTTTCCATTCTGATAATATTAATTGTAGTATGCAATTGAATTGTAACACAAATCTAAATATTCACCACAAGTATCAACGAACAGATGGCGTACCGTACGTTTCACATTTACAACCGCGCAAATCTCAATTTTCTGCTGACTCGATGAAGATTCTCTTGTAACGACGATAAACGCTACTGGTTTTTATGAATTCCTAGACCATCTGCTAGTTACATGGGACCAGAACACTTCGGGATGTAAATATAATTATATTGGGTTGGCAACTAAGTGACTGCGGATTTTGTCAATGCAACCTAATGACAAAATCCGCAGTCACTTAGTTGCCAACCCAATAGAAGTACATACAAATGTAATGTTCTTTTATTTCAATTACTCTTAGCTGATTATTAACCTTTCACACTGCCACGTTTAATAACTTCGTAAACTAATCGATCGATAAGACCCAAAATTTTTATTTCATCATTTACCGGTCTGTGATTATTTATTGCCTGCAGAGAAAAGTACATCTTTCTTCGAAACATTTTTCTACGACCCTCCAATCTTTCCAAAATCAGTCCATCCCTAACCTAAAAAATCTAACAACGAGAAATTTCCTCGACCTTTCTCGTACCACTCGTCAACGATGCTCGACACTGTCAAAGACGACCAAAAGACTTGCATACAATACACGTTTTCGTCCCAAGAACATGCCAATAGTCAGTCATTTCCGAAAGGAACTACGAAGTGAAAAACATTCGTAACACTCGCTTGGCTCTTACCGTTGTAGCGTGAGAATCGTCGGCTGACAGTGTCGCGCCAAACGGAATCTAAAGTGCCCCCATCGAAGTTCGTGCAAAGTGCTGTACACGAGCGCATTCTACCTGTTCCCATTTAAACTTCGAACAGCCTGAAATTACCAGCACGAATTGCGTAACGAATGTCTTCTCGTGCTTGCCATCCAAGAGGCGAAAAAAGTATTTTATAAGGAGCCAACAGGCACGCAGAAACGTCAGTCGGCCGCTGCTTATGCGGAAATATGATCGCGTGGCTGTGCATAAGCGAACGATTGTGTATAGGAGGAGGTGGTGCAGGAGGTCGAGGTCGTTGCCTGTAACTGAATCATCCTCGAGGACGGTAAACAAATTGGAGTAAGTGGAGTCTCGTCGCGATGATGCATGCGCACGTGCGCGCGTGCGCGCGCACCACACAGGTACACGTACGATGCGATCGCGTCGTACAGTCGATCGATGCGTGTTCGAGCGCAGCGTAAACACCGCCTTCGCGTATTTCCGGCTCGCGGCTGTCCGCCGCTACCGCCAAGCAGGATCAAGGTCACGCATTTTGTATGCAAATTCGTTATTATTCTCGCCAACGCGTAACGTATGACATGTACAGGGCGCGGCTGAAAGGCACGAGGTGATTCCTCGTGGAAAAATGAGAAGAAAATGTACTTTCTGAGAAATTCAAGTTCACAAATTTGTTCAGCATCGGGTCGCCCGGAAAGTTCGTTTCGATTTATATTTCCACTCCATATATGCATTTATCGATGTGTATAGGTGTCCTTTCGTTGCACAACGTTTCTCCGTCCTTTAAGCAATTCAAATATTTCATTCTTCCAGAACCTCTGAGGTTTTTCGGCGAGAAGCTTCTCCATATGATTTTTTACGTCGACCAAATTCCTTAAAAGTCGGAACGAAGTTTCCGAGCGAATCGATATATTTGCATTTGTCTAATTATCGACCGAGTATGCGCAAACCATTGATAGGATGATATACTAGATGCGAAAGTAAGTCAGAAACGTAGAATAAAATTTGTCCGCTTGAGGCTTCAGGTTAAATAGAAACACCCGACGACGGTGATTGCAATTCAAAAATTATCATTACTTTTCCAATTTTCCCAATTCTCCAACCGCGTTAGAACGAAAAATAATGTAAGAATTCCGTGTTATTCGGTGGAAACTTGTAATTGGCTTCTGCTTGTTATATATAATTATTGTATATATTGTGTTTTCTATTATTGTACATTAAAGTGTATATTATATGTATACTGTATATAATGTACATATAATGTATGCCAATTATTGTATACATAATTTATATTAAATACATGTTGCATATGATGTATATATATAATATAACATGTACACATATAATGTATATATAATGTATATTAGTGTACACAATAATTATTGTATATATAATATTGGATATAATTATTGTACACAATGTACACCAAGTACATGTTGTATATGAAATTTAAGTGTGTAATGTGTATATATAATGTATATTAATATATACCAATGTACACAATAATTATCATGTACATAATTATTGAAAATAATGTACATCAAATATATATTGTATATGATATATGTGTATGTAATGTGTATTAATGTATACCAATGTACACAATAATTATCGTATACATAATTTTGCATATAATTACTGTACGTAATGTACATCAAATATATATTGTATATGATGTGTGTATGTAATGTGCATATATAACGTATATTAATGTATACCAATGTGCACAATAATTATTGTTCATAATGTATTTCAAATATATATTGTATATGACATGTGTGTATATAAGGTGGATATACAACGTATATTAATGTATACCAATGTGCACAATAATTATTGCACATAATTATTGTTCACAATGTGCTTCGAATATGTGCATATATAATGTGCATATATAACGTATATTAATGTACACAATAATTATTGCATATAATTATTGTTCACAATGTACTTCGAATATATATTGTATATGACATGTGTGTACATAATGTGCATATACAACGTATGTTAATGTATGCCAATGTACACAATAATTATTGCATATAATTATTGTTCACAATGTACTTCGAATATGTGCATATATAATGTGCATATATAACGTATATTAATGTATGCCAATGTACACAATAATTATTGCACATACTTATTGTTCACAATGTACTTCGAATATGTGCATATATAACGTATATTAATGTATGCCAATGTACACAATAATTATTGTGTATGTAATATTGCATATAATTATTACATACAATGTACTTCAAATATATATTGTATATGATATATATGCATGTAATGTGTATATATAATGTATACCAATGCACACAATAATTATCGTATACATAACGTTGCATATAATTACTGTACGTAATGTACATCAGGTACGTATTGTATATAATATATATGTATACAATGTGTATATTAATGTATACCAATGTATAATTAATTGCGCATAATTGTTTGTTCTAATTTTTGCGTAACGTCGTTACACTATCGACGTCTTAATCAAACGAAAAGCTGGTCGTTCGCAACTGAATACGAACACACCGCTCTACAAGATGCTCGCGGCAGGCGATTCATTTCCATTCGATAAAAGAAAAACGATCACAAAGAGGAAAAATTATGCGAAATAGTTAATTATTACATGACCCAAGGGTGTCCCGTGGTTTGGCTCGCGGAACCAGTATATGCGTGCGAGTATGCAGGCAGAGGAATCGTAAGGGCAGTGGCCGTGACTGACTGACTCATCCGTCATGAACGCGGGGCGCACTGCACGCCGAGCGGCTCTCCCTTTTCAGGCCGACGCGACGCGACGCGACGAGAAAAGTAGAGCGTCGACCCCGAACAACACGCCTCTTTTTTCTCCCTCTTGTCTCGATAACGCCCGGCCGCTACTCTCGCCACTTCTCGCCGATACCGTCCCTCGCACCGCCGCCCATTCTGCAACCGCGTAAACGATAAAACAGCGGCGCGATCGGCTCCGCTTTATTCGCGCCGCGATCGCCTTGGGTGGCGACCGGCAAGTTTGTCTCTCGCGGAGGTACACTACCGGTCGAAAGTTTCCAGCTGCTGCGTACATCTTTCACATGAACCAACTACGATCGTCAAATCGTCGTGTCCGCTTTGCCGCTGTGCAATCCGATACAGTTTGAAGGAAAACGACAACCTGAAATATTTCGATATCTCGCAGACAGATTTCTCGCCAGTGTTTTATTTCTATGCGAGTGAGCCAACTTTCTAACGATTGATATTTACAGGATTAATTTTGAAAACGGACGAATACGCCCTCTACCGAGTAGTCGTCGTTAATGGGGCTGTTAGCTGGAAACAGTTCAGAGCCGAGAGGCAACGATTAAATAAATAAAAAATAATCTCGAAATTTCGACCAACAGCGTGTCTCCTCTTTCGCAAGGACCGTTTCAAAGTTTTGAGAATTTTATTTCGCCCGCCAGCAATTACGCTTCATTTCTTCGTTTTCAGTGGCAATTAACCGCTAACTAACCAAGTTTCTCTAACTTGCAACGAAACCATCGTTTCGACACGTTTCTCGATTATATATTTCCTCTTCAAGTGATATCGAGGCTTCTTTCAAAAGAACTCCACCGATCTGCTTGCTCGGTGTATATCGGTCAATGTTGGTAGCATGATGGTCGAGAAAAATTGACCGCGATTATAATAAAACACTTGCATTACTTTCAATTGCTCTTGGCTCACTGAAGATACCTAATACGTAGGTATATCTATAATAACAGGCGAGCAGAGTGTCAGTTCTCGAGAACGTTTTGCTCGAGCTAGTCGCTCTCTCTGGGTGGTCACACACGAGCGCAGTTTCCACGTCATGGATGTACCGCGTTATCTGGACGAAGTAGAGTTGATGGTTTGAGCGAACGTAACTCTCAAACGATCGTCAACATTCGGAGAACCATCATCCACGGAGTTCTTGTCCCGATTTATTACACTGACACGTCCCGTCTTCTTTAATTAAAAATAGAATGGAACAAAACAGCAGATATTATAACACCGAGTGCTGTGTTACGCAAAATGTGTAAAGCAATTATTCGAATTTATTGTCCATGAAAAATTGGGAATACGTGTTTCTCATTTATTTTTTAATTCATACGAATGCTATTAAACGTGTATATTATATAAATTCTGCGAAATACTTCGCATGTATAATACGATACACTTTGCACGTATAATACGAGTATTATCGGGTTGGAAACTAAGTGATTGCGGATATTATCATTGCCACTTAATGACAAAATCCGCAGTCACTTAGTTGCCAACCTGATATATGTACGTCATACTCTCATTAATTGTCTTCAACGAGTATTGTGGAAATAAGATGCATCTTATGATGTTTAATAAATATTGTACTTAGTTAATTACCAGGTGAATACGATATAAGCGAAATGAAGCGCCAATGGACGAGTATCGATTGCGATGGCTCAGTAGAGAACGAAATAGAATGGAACAAAACACCAGATACTATAACATCGAGTGCTGTGTTACGCAAAATGTGTAAAGCAATTATTCGAATTTATTGTCGATGAAAAATTGGAAATACGTGTTTCTCATTTATTTTCTAATTGATACGAATACTATTAAATGTATATGTTATATAAAATCTACGATACACTTTCCAAGTATAATACGAGTATTAATAGACTTCAACGAGTAACGTGGAAATGCGATGCATCTTATGGTATTTAATAAATATTGAACTTACTTAATTACCACCATATGAATACGATGTAAGTTCAGCGAAGTGGCACTGAACGAGTACCGATTGCAGATATTATGCAAACGTTATATGGCAACCGTGAAAGTACCATGTGAATGTTATGTCAATATTAATGGACGACTAGATGGCGTGAGAATACAATTACTATGATGGCGAATGCGCATTATGTACAGCGCATGGTATAGGAAACGTGAACGGTGAATGAAATTTTGAAATAAGACGAGTGATTTGCGACAATCTTCAAGAGTGTTATTAACATATTACCGGCGCGGCAAATTAACGTGAATAAATGGTAATTCCGATGCAATTTCGCATTCCATTGCTGCAGGCGTATATTTATACGTGGCATCGTACAAGGGAAATTAATGAAGAAGGGAAAACACGAAGTTAAATTGCGATATCTCATAAGCACTTAAGAAAATTTACGAACATTAATTTTCACGGTAGATTAACGCGGATACGTGAAAATTCCCGTGGAATCCTTCACCCTGTAACGTAATTACGTATCCATGCGCGGCGTTACACGGAATAAATGAATACAAAAGGGGCAATATATGAATAAATTACGATACTCTTCTAGATAGTCAGCGATACCTTTGTTGCTGTGAACGTTTTCGTAACAAAACAACGAATGTATATTTTTTATTTATATTATCAGAGTGACAGATAGATTTAAGTAATACGTATATGCCAACGTATCGTTAAATTTTCCTTCCTTTTGTAGTTAAACAATGCAATACAAAGGAAATATATGTATATTATATTATAATTAATTATATATAATTAAAACCATATATATGTGGTTTTTAAAGGATGCAAAGTAACTGAAGTTTTTTATGAAAAAATAATGCTTTTGAAATTTTTGTATATACATATCAGTACATTTTTCATTTGATATGAACCCTTTCTGTTTGAAACATTTTGTTTAAGTTGTCGGAACCAACTCAAGTATCGTTTACGTTTGTGTTTGTGTCTATGTTGTGTCTATGTTGTGCCCATGTTATGTCTATGTTTATGTTTGTGTCTATGTCTATGTTTATGTCAATGTTTATGTTTATGTCAATGTTTATGTTTGTGTCTATATTTATGTCTATGTTTATGTTTATGTCAATATTTATGTTATGTTTATGTCAATGTTTATGTTTGCGTCTATGTTTAGGTTTATCTTTATGTCAATGTTTATGTTTGTGTCTATGTCTATGTTTATGTCAATGTTTGTGTTTATGTTTATGTCAATGCTTATGTTTATGTTTGTGTTTATATTTATGTCTATGTTTATGTTTATGTAAATATTTATGTCTATGTTTATGTTTATGTAAATATTTATGTTATGTTTAAGTCAATGTTTATATTTATGTCAATGTTTATGTTTGCGTTTATGTTTAGGTTTATGTTTGTGTCAATGTTTATGTTTATGTCAACGTTTATGTTTATGTCAATATTTATGTTTATGTCAATGTTTATATTTGTGTCAATGCTTATGTTTATGTCAATATTTATGTTTATGTTTATATCTATGTTTATGTTTATGTTTGTGTCAATGTTTATGTCAATGTTTATATTTGTGTCAATGTTTGTCTTTATGTTCATGTCTATGTTTATCTTTATGTTTATAATTCGCTCGACACCCCCCAGGCCCCTCGTCCACGATACTACACGTATATAAAATTATATATATATAACTAAGTTCCATAATAATTCTATACACATATAGAAAAGATATTAAACCGTCATCCACAACAAGATCTTAAACGGAGATCATAAAACATAGCAAACGTGTAACTCATAAAAATTCTACAATCTTTGAAGCCAAATTTCTTTGACGAAACAGCATACGTTTCCTTAATGTTATTCCATCAATGGAATATTAAAATAGAAGAGAATAGCAACTTTCGATAGATCCATCGAAAGGGAGAAGTATAAGAGAGAAACGACGAACGATAGAGAAAAACACCATGGTGAAATGTCTTTCTTTTTTTTCTTTTTTAAGTTCATTAAGCTATCGTGAATATGTGGGAGCTGTTGAAGAAACTAGTTCCCAACGGAAAGCAGAAGAAATTGTTAATTGGATTCCACGGAAGAAACGTGAAAATAGAAGAGGTGTTTCTTACTTTACGATAGTTCCAGATAATCTCACCGTCTATATGGCGATTCGATAGAACTCGTTTCTTCAATGAAATGAGTGCCAGCGATTCATGTACGCTCTTCGTTCCTCTGCATTTACATAAAGAAACGAGTTGTTCAGAGATACATAATTTGTTTCCAGATTACGTTGTATCGAAAATTATTATCGCGAATGATAATATGCTTGATTACACATGCTTCGAGAAAGTAGGAGACCTTTCGACAAACAACGTCTCAGCATTATCCTTCGATAGATAATAATTCTAATAATTACTAGAAAATGTGATTATCAAGAAATAAGTATGTTATTTTGGTCTATCAGCTACCGCAATTGTACTTATCTATTCGCAAGGGTAAACTAAATTTTGATTTTTAATTTTTAATCAGAAGCTGCTGTTTCTCAGTAACGAACTATCGGCCAAACAAAAATTTCGATTGTACTTGCGCTTAAATGTAAACAAATTTCTTAGTAAAAAAAAAAAAAAAAAAATAGCGCAACAGTGATACGAGAATAAAATCGTAACAAAAGACGACAGTTTACAAAGCAGACAGTGTTACAATATTAAACGTATTTGTATAGACGTTCGATATAGCAACGATAATCTTATCTTCCAAATGCTTATTCCGCTTCAGATTACAACGACACTGTGTTTCCTTTGCAAAGTTCAGTTTTCGTTACCGCGCGCCATACTACGCGGAATAAATACGCTTACGTAAATACAAGTGGAATATTCCTCGAACGAATTGCCAAATACGTAAACGTTACCTTTATCACGTGCATTTGTAATTCTATTTGTGCACTGCGTTCTTCCTAGAATTCCAACGCGAATACTTCGTCGAAGCTTCATGAAACAACAGCGGAAAATCAACATGCCAAGAGCGAAAGAGTAAAAAGCAATATACAGGGTGGTTGGTAACTGGTGGTACAAGCGGAAAGGGGGTGATTCTACGCGAAAAAAGAAGTCGAAAATGTGGAATAACAATTTTTCGTTTGAGGCTTTGTTTTCGAGAAAATCGACCTTGAATTTTCGCTCGGTACGCGCGCGACTTTATCGCGTCTCGTTATAACGGATCTCTCACTGTAGATTTTATTACAAATTTTTGTATTAAAAAATTTTTTATTAAAAATTTTTATTCTACATTTTCGACTTCTTTTTTCGCGTAGAATCACCCCGTTTACCAACCACCCTGTATATTGGTTTGGCAACTAAGTGATTGCGGCTTTCGTCATTACCGTCTAATGGCAAAAGCCGCAATCACTTAGTTGCCAAGCCAATATATTCGTTAGAGAAACAACGAGAATAAACTCGCTTTTAATCTCGTCACCATTTATCCGGCTAATTTTCCTTTATCACAAATGGAATCTTATAAATTCCCCCAAAGAAAGAAATGGTACCCTTCGATGTTTCATTAAAATTAGTCTAATCGTTTGTGCTATGGAGAAGGAAACTCGTTTAAAAAGAACCTTCCACACCTGTTCCGCGGTAAAATGACTATGATTCAAATTATTCCCTTAACGTGGCTACCTTGTACACGAACCTGTGTCGTTTCCATGACGTACGCTATCTTCCTCATCTAAATGAATTACTCTGTCCAGGCAGCTACCTTCGTTAATATATTTACCAGTAGCGTCCCAACGGTATTTCTCAGTCGTTGCGCTTCGGCCCATCAGAGAGTCAGATGAAAGCGGAGATTACTAGAAGGCTAGACAAGGAGACAGCGAGCTGAAACGTGGAGCGAGTGACAGAAGGTGTTCGAAGTTCGACCAGCTACTACCAGGGGGTGTGTTTTAGGCTTCTTAGAAAAGCCGAAGGAAGGGCCTGTCATCGAAAGGCCCCGCTCTAGAGTTCTGTGTCTCGAAAGGTGATAGGGCCTGGTTCACGTGCCTCGCACATTCTGTCTAACGTTCGAGATGGAAAGATCTCGAGCAGCGATCTTGGTGTCGCAAGACCACTCCGGAGATCGTCCGAGGAGGGATTTTTTTTTTCTCTCTCTCCCTCTTTAAGGGAACCCAGAGGTTCGTGTCGTTGGAAAACAAGGGGGATGCGTATTCTTTCGACAGGAAGTCGATCCTTCGTCGATCTACACTTCACAACCTTTCTTATGTCTTTCTTTCGTCATCCGCCGCTAAGGTCTCACCTTGGAAAACACGTCTGCAGACCACCCGCGTGTGTGAAAGTTTACAGCTAGCTGGCGGAGAATTTAGAGAGCAGCCGTTCGTGGAAAGGGTAGGCTCCTATGGTACGTGCAACGAAACATCGTATGGCCACGGACCATTGTTCTAGATAAACTCTTCCGGATAAAATAAACTCTTTGCTCGGACGATAACATCGGTCGCTACACCGCTCCCGCCCCCTTCCGCGCGTCCCATATCTTTATGCGGAAACGAACAACGCGTTCGCACTGGCTACTCTTCAGATAAGCGGACGGCCAAGTAGCCCTAGAGAAACGAATCGAGACGATAGACGCGATAACATACGTTCTAGTGATATTGTCCTACTTTAGTAACTTTCTATGTTGGCAACAATCTTAATACGTTTGCCAGGCGATCTGGTCGATTTACGTGCGAAACGTTTAACGAGAGTTCGTAAATTTGTATAGATGCTAAAGTATAATTGTACAAATGTACAGGCAACAAACTATAAAGAAACCTTTTCTTCCCTATCTGTAAGTCGAAGTATCTTTACGTTAATGCAGATAAATAACGACAAATATATTGCACTTTATATTCGAAGATTAGGAAACGACAAAAGATACCATAGGATTGTCCTATTTTAATTCCACCGCATGTTTGCAAAAGTAAAATCCAAAATATTCTTTTATTTGTTCGTCCAATTACTCCTAACGCGATTGCGCTTCTTTTCATTCTCGAATTAAAGATCGTCATTAGGATAGAACACGAAGAATCAATTAGCGATATAATCCGAGGGGAATTCCCGATGTATAGAACACGCGAGCTGCGTATCGTTAATCACAGGTATCACGGAATAGCCGATAGAAATCTCGCTGTTATCGCGTCTTAGAGGTGGTCGAAACGAGTGGCGTATTATCTGTGTCTAGTTAGCGTAAGCAGCCTCCGCGGAGACACCGATGCCCGCATAACCCGCAGAGAACGTGTATCTCATCGATCAGATGGCTCACGATAGGAAAAGCACTCGCTACTCGAACGTCGACCTAAGAACCGTCGGGCCTGTGCGCGAGACTTACTACTCTCTCCGCTTATTCTCTTCTTTTTACGCCGGTCCGCAGATTATACGATAACCTGCACGCATCTGTCTTTTCTCTAAAGAGAAATCTATCGTTTCTCTCGATGTTACTGGCAATGATTACTGATAATATCGTTATATCATTGGCAATGTGAGATATCCTGATAACGATTAGTATTTGATTAATAGCATGGACGTAGTATAACGCAGTATGGTCTCTCTGCGGTACACGGTTTACTCTGAAACGCAAGAGTTTCTTTTCATAGCGTGTTGTCGGCTAGAAGAAATAGTTTTCCACTACAAAAAACAACGAAAGGTCGCCATAGCCGGCGAGATTTTACGTTTCTATTTTAACGACGTAGAGGTTATAGGGAGGGAATACATAATAGAGCGCTTGAGAAGCTTTTCAGGGAGTAAGAAAACAAACGAGAAAAAACTAGGTGG
Organism: Bombus cullumanus; assembly: GCA_014737535.1. Classification (NCBI taxonomy): domain Eukaryota; kingdom Metazoa; phylum Arthropoda; class Insecta; order Hymenoptera; family Apidae; genus Bombus; species Bombus cullumanus. Next base: position 2,470,820 of record JACXIX010000010.1, on the reverse strand, counting down.
AACGGACGAAAATTACTTTGAGCAGAGAACTACCTCGAGTAGAGAAATATCTTGTTTTTCCAATCGCTAATAATGTCCTATAACGTTACTGTATTTTTCTTCTAATTTTTATTATGCGCGACAGTTGCTTCTATCTCGCGATATCGCCTTGAATATGAAAATTATCATCACGCAATGGTAACTAGAAAAAAACTGTTGGCAAAAAGATAACTCACCTTCTCGAGCTGATCTAACGCTATCGCCGCGTCGGTCCAGCTTGGCCTGATATAAAGATCCGACTCGTGTCGTTGTTTCGCGTTCTCCACGGTCTTGGCATTCTTCTCGCTGTGATTTTTCGTAGCACATCCATTCTGCGACGATTGCGAACCTTGAAGGCACTGAGAACCAGAAGGGCGTCCCGCTAGGATCCCTGTAGGGCCGGACGCAGAAACCATGATCCGTCATACATTCGCCCCAGCACAATCCACAGTATGATTATTTTTAATCTTAATCCCCTCCAATGTGACGTTTTTCTTTCCGGCAGACTTTTCGTCGGTTCTCCTCCTCTCTCGACTTACACGTATATTGTAACGTTACCGAACGCGACACGGGACGTTTTACGAAACACGAACAAGGCACGAACACGAAAGAGAAATGGAGAAAGGAAGAAAAGGGAACGATTCCACTCTGCACACTCGTTAGAAACCGCGGTTGCACGTAATTCTCGCACGAACCTTTCCAGAAACACTTGTCACAGCACACGTTCAGTCGGTGTTTCTTGTTTACCGCGCAATTCGTCGACACCGTACACATGCGACGGGCTCGATAATCGAAATTCGCGCACGAGGTACACACAATTTCTTCTGCGCATGCGCAGATGTATCATGCCCATCGATGGTATACGCACAAAACGGACCGAGTATCGGTTTTTAGGTTAGCTTCGTACCACCGTAGAAGAGTAAATACGTGACTGCTCTCTCTTCACCAATTCGTCTCGTTGTTCTGTCTCTTTCTCTATCCCTGTGTTTCGCTTTTTCTACTTGCATGCGGGATCCTCGTACTCCCTCTCTCTTCTGTATCTCCCTCTCGCGGGATTCACAGTACCGCCGACAAGCACGAGGGCGCACACGCGAGTTTGCTTGTTTTGAAATATCACGCGACAACCGGGGCAAGAGTGTTGCCCGATCGTACTACAACGTTTTCGCGGGAAACAGTCACGCTCCAGCACCACACGTGCCTCTTACTGTGTCATAGAAGCAAAATAAACGCGTACGCCTCGACGTTTAATGATCAATTCGATTCACCGTGTCTTTTCTATCGGCACAATACTGGCATGGCACGCAGTCACGCGCACTTCGGTGTCACTGTCACAATCGTTGTCACTTGACACAGTTAGATCTCGTTCGAATATGCACACTATGCTCGAGGAAATTCGCCACGGCTACCGAATTCGTATAAACGCGGCAGTGACGAGCATCCGGTTTACGCAAGGAGGCGTAGGCGACGTGAGAGTACGAGAGTGTTCCACAGTTCAGCAACGGCAGCTGGAAACTCTCGTTAAAGTCTAGCTATCTCTCTGTCACGCGTTCTAAAACGACGACGTCGACGTCGTCGTGGTCGGACACCGGCGTACACGACCGCCACTTAGAGCAGTCTAAGTCCGTACTAAGCGAAATGCGGTGCCACATTTCTTTCGTGGCCTGCCTTCAGCGCCGGCCATAGTTGACGGCCCCCCTCCAACAGCGCCACTCGCCGAGATCGGAGCTGCACAAACATTCAGGACCGTAATTCGACGCGCACGCTTCAATGAATTTTGGGTCTCGTCGACCAAATTTATGATTCTGCATTTTTTTGTAATAACGATTTCAAAAGGTACAGTGCCGAATAATACAAATTACGAAGACAATTTCTATCCGTAATCGACGTGGCAATAGCGATATAACGTTTTATATACACGCTTACCTATATCATTATTTATAAACCTTGAAACAACTTTAACAATTACATATTTAATACCTCTACGTAATCACACATATTACTCGTATTTCTGTTAAGTATAACATTTGAAAATTATCTCCTCACCGTATATCCTGACACAAAATCCTGTACCAATCTTGTTTTCTAATCAAAGTACGTATCAATGTCTTTTACATCATGTACGTTTCATTTACACTATCATGAATGAATAAGACGAAAAACTTTAAACAAATTAAAATCATGAGAGACTTATCGTATATCCCAACTTTCGCGGCAGAGCATACGTCACTGCAAGTACCGATGACGTCGTAGCCGAACTAAGCCGAGTTTGACCGAAGTGATCGGAACTCGTTCGCGATTGGTTGAATCGGCGTGGCGTTCTACGTTGCTAGGATACGCCGATGTGCCATCAGAAGGGGTGCAGGGGGCTCGACGCAGGACCACACACGCGGTACCATTTCCCCTCGAGCAAAAACATTACCCACACATGGCAGTGACTACGTGACACGCACGAGACACACAACGCCGCTTAGAGATCGCCGCAGCATCTCCTTCTTTCTTCTCCGGCTCCTCTCTCGATTACTCTTTCCTTGTCATTGCTTCCACACGGTCTTGAGGACTTTTGTATACGCTTGTCGCATTCTGTGTTAGTAGAGAAGGCCCGAGCGATTCATGAAGCGCAGTGAACGCGGCCGACGTGCGGTGGAGAGTTGAAGACGAGCGGAAGAGGGCCACCGATGTACTCGAACGTAAACACGACTCCCTTACGGGCCTCTGGAGATCGGAATCGTTGCTGCTCTCGGCAATATTAATCGGGACCGGAAATACAGCAGTTTACTGCTTCACCGGCCACCGTCTCTTCACCACCGCCACTGAAGCGAATCTGCATAATTGATTATACGCGTCTCCCCTGCCACTGGTTATGATTTGATTGGCGGCCGCAACTATAGGGTTCGACTGCGTCCTCCCTTATTATTATTGTTATCTGCTGCACGTGTAATCGAATCAAACGTTTTTTGCGAACGATACGTACGATTTTAATAATTTCGTCCATTACATTTTGTCGCGTATTCATTTATAAATTATGACCGACTTCTTTAAACTTTTTTTATATCTTCAATACTCATGCACTTGTGTATATGTATACTATCTATGTACTATAACCAAACGCTTGTGTGCCAAATTCTCCGATACATTTTCAAGGACGATAAGTCACGTAGAAAACTAACGATAAGGCGAATATGCCAGGTAGAGAAGAGAAGAGGGCAACTGTTTTGAATGCGTTCATTAAGCCACGGGGAAGAACGTTACACCGGACGATTAACTTATTAACCTGTCTTCATAATATCTGCATAACGATGCGACTTCATTAGGCGTCGTACACCACTCCCGTGCCCGGCTTTGCATGTGTGCGTGCACGCCTGTTGCTTGCACGCGCGTGTTGCACGCCTCAACGTTCATTGGACAGTCTCACACGCGCTCGACATTCCTACACACGTGTACGGGGCTCGTGTGTAGTTAGGAGCCAGTGTGAAAAGAAGGACAGAAGAGGAGAGCGGCGAGAGCGAAAGAGAGGCAGCAAACGGAGAAAATTAAATAAGAGGGAGAAGGAGAGAGCGAAACAAACTGGCAGATCGAAAAAGGTAATGTATAAATACGAGACCACCCACCGCGATGCCGAGCCCGACACCCTGTTCCACCAAATACGAGACAATTTTCGATTCTGATACGGACGGTCGTTGCTTTTTTATTTTCTTCTCCGATTCCAGGGACCTTGTGGCAGTTTTCGTTGACTGTCTCGAACCTTCCAACAGGAGATTGATACAACAACGCTATAAAGACTTCGCATTAATGTCAACGGCGCTTATCGATTAGGAAATATTAGTTTCGAATGATATTGAAATGAAAAATCAAATGGCAAGTATCGGTTCGTGTTAGACCGAAAGCGGTGCAAAGGAGCACCGACGTTCGTTGTTTGCGTAACAGTAACATAATATCCGAGCGTGATACAAGCGACGCGACGCCACGTAGAAATAAAACGGGTGGTCGACCTGTTCTTCTCGCGTTGCGAAATTACCGCTGTGTTTATCAGGCTTTTGTACGGGAACCTTCGCAAGCTTTTAAACGATCCACCATTAACTTCTTTCCGAGCATCGATAATCGTAAATTAATATATCGTAGGACATTAATTAAATCCTACCTCTAGTTGCTTTTCTTTCGTTTTAATTTATAGACGTTTAACCAAAGATCGGTTATTGCTTGGTTGTTTCTCGCTGTTTCGAAAGTTCCACACGACGAACCACCGATACGTTCATAAATCTTCAATGAAAGAGAAATTAGTTGATCGACGAGGGAATAAATTTCGCGAGTACAAAGTCTCGGATACGAATTAAGGGCACGAAGCAGAACGAAAAAGGAGTGGAAATGTCATTGCATATTATGGTGGCGGTTTCGACGAATACATACATCCTACTGCAGTTGCCGATCTGGCGATAAGGCACAGCGTGCGGAGGGACCGTTAATAATTTTTACGACACTCTTAACTCGCCACCCAGTATTAAGCGGTCCTCCGTAGAAGACGAGCTTTGATCTTTGCCGACGCTGCATCGACTTAATGAGTGCGAGAGCGAGATAGCCGAGCGACCAGGATGAAACAGAGCGCACGACTGGCGCACCGCAGTCCCCTGTAGATCTATTTTCCGCAATGTGCACCGCTGCAGTTCGGGTTGCATCTCTACAGGCTTCCTACTGTGTGCTTTCATCTACGATGAAACGTTGCTGTTCCTGCAACAGTAGCGTAAAAAGTAAGAATTTTTCTCGTTCGAAATTGACTTTAATTAGATGTGTTGGATTGCCATGATGGAATTTTATGAATGCCAGAAGACTGTATTTTATAGCTGTCCTTATGGCTCTTTACTGTAATAATGACAAGTATTTTTCTCTTGCTGTTTAATATCATCGTTAATTTTTTCAAAGGACTTCTACTATTCTCTTCTCTGTCTTTTAAATATACAGTGGCCTACAAAAATCTCTGAGCAGATAGATTCTTCGTTTCGCGTTCGCATACGTCGAATATTGATATTCCATGATCGGCGTCCAGTTTTTACACGAACAATCATCGTTTCTCGGTTCGTAAGTATCTATTAAAACATGTTGAAGATTGACGCCATAACAACTAATTAGCAGAGTAGCGTATAATCGCCATGCGGATTATCTTCATGACTGAAATACTCGTTTCATGATTCCACGGATATTCCGGATATTTCTCCATTAAAAGAATCCTTCCTTCGCCACTTTATTTTCTCCTCACCTCTTATCTATCTTACGTGCTCTTCATTAGCGAGCTTGAAAATCGCGGCAACGTAAAAACCAAGCACGCACGCACGCACATATTTAATTAAGAAAAAGACCAAGACCAACGTAGGCAAGAAGAAAGCCGGCAAAACGACGCACGATCCGGTCTTTCGCCTGTGCCTCCTAACATGAAGAACGCCACTAAAAACCCATCGATTTAAAAGCAGAAAACGTCGAAACGTCGACAAGGACAAAAGGAGGCGCCGATGTCATACACGAGGGAAATAAAGAAGGGGGACACATCGGGCAACAATAAGCGACAATAAGACGAAAAAATACGTACGCCGACGACGCACGACGAGGAAAAAGTGAAAGAAACGAACGAAGAGTAACATGGAGAAGGATAGATCCCGATGAAGTAAGGAGCGACGTAACCAGACGGAAAAAGAGAGAAGAGAAGGCCGAACCAGCCGGCGAAACATGGAAGAAGGAGAAACTCTCGGGATGAGAGAATGGAGAATGGGCGTGGGGGAAGAAGAGAAGTCGACTACTTCCCTTACGCAAGACGACTCGGTGCGCCACGTTCGTTCACTGCGTTGGCCGCGCTCAACGGTGCGTGCACATGAGAGACACGAGAGATGCTATCGGCCACCAAGACGGCTCTCGACTTCTCCAGACCACCCACCGGCAAAATAATAAACACGGAATGCGGCATACACGTCCGTCCATCCGTCCGTCCATTCGTTTGTTTCTATTTCGCAGATACCATCGAAAATAAGGTCTCCCGTCGATACCGCAGCTGGCTATCGCCGATACTATGCGCCTTCTGCCGTGTTGCTGTCGGGTTGCAATAACTTGCTGAATTTGAGCTCAACTACTACCGTGCTCGCGACAGGAGATCGCCCGACGCGTGATCTCTTTACCGGTAACGAGTAAAGCAGTAACGATCGACGAATATTATTCGCCGGAAGATGCAGACGCGACCGCGCGACATCTTAATCCGACGTGATCGATGACTGTGAGAGATAGACATTGTGGTTAGTTAGCTTGGTTGTCGATCGTACCTCTGGGGATTCTGTAGAGTTTTCAAGAAGACGTTAGGAAGTTGTCGAGACACGGGCAGCATATTCGACTGTGGTGACGTTATTAATGCCTTTGTTGTAACTGACAATACTTTTGGTATAGAGGAAATCGGAAATCATAGTAGTACGAGCGGTCGGCTGGTGAATGTAAATGAAAGGTTAAGTGGAGAAAGAAAGAACAACGTGTTTTTCGTTTGAGGCTTCGTTTTAACCTGTACATTAACTGCACGTTTCCAATTATGAACTTGTGTTTCTGCTCGTGTCTTAAACAAGACATTATTAAACGTTATTAAACATGGACAATTTGCTTCTTGGTTTAATGAAGCGATTCTTAAGAAAGGTACTGGCCTTATTATTTACCTTATTTATGAAACCATTCAAATTAAACAGAGAATAAAGTAAAGCAATAATCAATGTCGTGCAAGAGGTATAGCAAATCACGATACTGTTCATATTTAATAATACAGACACGAACACAAACAACAAAGAAAGAAGTGGTTAAGAAAGTCAGTAGTTAATACACGAGTTCTTGATGGATTTTCAAGCTCAGTTCTCTCAGAAACAGAGTCTTATTCTTTTTCTTCGATTAATTCTTTTTCAGAAACTGACCGTTTGCATCAAAATTCTGCAGACACCCTATATAATGGGTATTTTTCTCTGCCATTTTAAGTACGTCAACCTATCAAACGGAAACTGAATATACGATCATTTAATATATCATACGTTAACATGAATGTCATTTCATTCGCTTTTAGCGCGTTGGCATAAAATACGCGGTATGCATGTTAATCGAATCAACCAATAATTGACGAACGTAGCTGAGGTATTCGTACATTTCAAATATATATTCATTTTCTTCTCTTCTACCGGCCAAACGAGGCTTTAATCTCCTCTTTTTTACCGCCGCCAATTTGCAGTTATCGCATTAAGATATTCATTTACCGCTGGTAGCTTACTTGCGACGTAATTCGTGTAGATATATATATATATATATATATATATATATATATATATATATATTTATATTTATATCGCGAATAGGGAATATAATTCGTAACGGTATATCGTCTTGAGAAAGTATCGATAACTGTCTGGAATAAAATTGTCCAGGACTTTATGGGAGCGTAAAAGTAACTCATATCATTAGTATCACCAGCTTTCGTGTAATCGAATTACACATTCTCTTCTTCTTCTCGCCTTTTCAACTCTTTATTACGGCCGTTTCTACACAAATGCGAACGATTAAAGTTGTACGCGCACATGCTCTATAGGTTGCAAATTATCCATAGAAAGAAACAACATAGATACATATAGTTAATGTAACTAGACGGATTAGAATACGTACAAATTACCAACTACTTATCGACTGAATTTTCTATATTATCGTCAGATAACTGTTTCGAAGTTAGATAATCAAAGTGATATGTTCACTTTCTCTGTTACTAAAACGTGTACGAGGAGGAAAGCAGAAATATACGTTAATTTCTTATTGAACGAAGGCATCTCTGAATCTTTTTGATATAACTAATGAATACTATTAATGAATTTCCGTCTCAAACAATCGCTTACCGGATTATAATTATTCAAGAACAATTCAAAGAGAATAACTAGATATACGTGGTATATCAATTCCTGCAATATCTTCTATAGTATTCGTCCAACGAAATATTGTAAAACTACACGCTGTACATAAAGGAACACTTCAATAATTCAAAGAACGGTTACAAAAACATTATAACTAGTCGTATTTCAATTTCTAGAATATCTTTTACATATAAAGGTCCAATGAAATATTGTAAAACTATAAACATACTATAGAACTGCTAATATATACGTACTAATACCACTACGTACAGCAATACAATTTAAAAAATACACTTCAAACATCATAACTATATAGGCTAGCGCATATCAATTTCTAGAATATCTCTAACAAATTTCCTCCGACGAAACATCGTAAAACTACGTGCCACGCACAAAGCAACACATTTGAACAACCATCACAAGAACCTTCTAACTAGTCTTATTTCAATTCCTACAATATCCTCTACTCCTCAACGGAACATTGCAGAATTACGTACTACATAGATAAAGCAACACATTGGGAATCTACAATTGCCATAAACTTCAATTACAATAATCTACTTCCTCGCTTTACCGGCTTTCGGTTTTCCGTCTGCCGGTATTGTCCAACATCATCGTTAAACCGAATGTAGAGATGACTAATGCCGAGGATCGGAGGCGCGGCTCTTCCAACAGAGGATCGTCCTTTACCATTGTAACGAGGCGAATCGTTACTCTTCATCATGGGTGTAGACCAGCTGGCCGAGACCAAGAGAGACGAACGAACAAGATCGTAACCTGTGGCTATCTGCATCTACGAACAGCTACCGGTGCTTCTCGTCGATGGATTATCTACGACGATACGCCCGCCGTTGTTGTCTGGCCGTGTGGCGCCGAAACGCCACGAGGACGTGGACTTCCGGCGTTGGCCAGCCGTCAATTCCTCTACGAATTCCGTTCCGGACGAGCAGTTGTCATTATCTTGGTTGACTCGGCGGTTTTTTCCTGCCTCTTCCTCGTTTCCCCTCTCGATACGCGCCTACGTCAGAGATACGATCGACGTGGCGGGTTCGGTCGGTACCGTGATCGGTCAACGATTGGTAATTATCGGCTGATTACACGGAGCCAGCGTCACGCGTTAATTAAATGGTTACGCTGGCGGTGAGAATTGGAGCTGAACGTATCTCACAGGTTCATGCGGCAGTTAACCGGCGTGTTTTTTCTCTACGGCCTTGTTCGTGCGAGCTTCTCGGTGGCTTCCGATGTCGAATTTTATCGACGGAGATGCGTCAGCTAATTTACACGGGAAGTATTCGAACTATTATTCTGTAAAACTTGTAACGCGTACGTACGTAATGTTACACGGAACTCGTTGAAACTTCGTTGGTAATTTTATTAACATTAATATTTTATTAGCATATGATCTATCAGCGTTTTAGTGGTAAAATTAGCTAATGGGGTTTCGTAAATGTTTTGTATAACACACATGACGCAGTTATGAAAGGTTTCTACAAGTTTTTCAATGTTGCACGGTAACTAAGTGATAGCGGAACACAATCACTTAGTTGCCAACCCAATAACTAGAAAATAATAACTAGGGCTAATGAATCGTAGTTTATCTTCGGTCGAAAAATTTATTAATTTTCTTTAATGTTTGTATAATGGTCACATTATCAACTGAAGAGATGTTAGCAGGTTTAGTTCTATAACCTTCATCCGTTACATTTTGAAAACTAATTTAATGGTTGAGTAACTTTCCTCCATGGTATATTATTATTGTGTATTATATAAATTAAGCAAGATAAGGCAATATAGTAATTAGAATACCTTTTTACGTCTTTATAGCGTACACAGTGTCAGTGGTAAATCATATTACAACTACATAGTAAGATTAAATATCTTGCGTTTTCGCAATATATATTTAACCAATTTGGAATAATTAAAATGTAAGAGAAAGTAATAAATAGCAATAGTAATTTATGTTTCTATATATAATACGTACGTTGTACCAAGAAAAACGAGGTATTTAATTATCTTCCGCGTCGTGAAAGGCTTTTACGGAAGAATTATTTACAAAAAAAGAAAAAAAAAATAGATAGTTCCGTAATGACGATGACACGCAGAATATAAAACGAAGTGATGTAGCGTGTTCTTTGTTTCTTTTTACCACTGAAAATTATTCTATGAAAATTGGACGTTATTACTATACACAATTTCCGCTTCCGCAATCGCTATTACACCGCGGTTTTACGCACACGATACAACATTTACTTCCTTAACGCGCCACTGCACTAGTTTCACTGCCCTCGTGCAAACAAACATAATCTTATACCATGTACAATTTCAAAACGAAACGTCAACTTTTTCGAAACCGAAAGTATCATATTTATTGTGGAAAAAAGCGTAAATAACTATGAATCGAAAATGAAGCAAATAATAATCTGCACATTATCGTCCACACACTACTATAGTGAAATACAAAGGATGAAACGCTGCGCGTATTAACCTTAAACAAGTTCAGCAAGTTGTTCACAAGGCACGTACAACACACGATACTGAAACAAAAACACCGATGAACTGATCCATATTTTCCGAATCAAAGATACCTATTTCACGTAAGTTAGTATTGTAGTATCGTGGACGAGAGGCTTAAGAGATATCGGGCGAACTATAAACAATGTCGCGAGAAAGCTGATGTACCGACAGGCCCAACAATATGTCGTCGGTCCTTCAATCGAACAGTTTCGCGGAAAAGGCCTACGTGACTCTGGCCACCAGCGGTTACGGAACACGTGCGTGGTGGGGCTAAGACAAAACACAAAGAGATGCTAAGGGACAAAGACGAATTAATAGTCAGTGTTAATTGAGAAGTCAGAGAGTGTTAGTTGAGAAGTCAGAGAGAGTGTAAATCGAGATGTCAGGGAGTGCGAATTGCGTTGTCGAGAGTGTGTGGTCCGCGTGAGAGAGAGCGTTGGTGACGAGAGTTGCAAATTAACTATCTAGTTGTCTTAATTATAATACGTTATTGTGATTAGTTCACGTTAAACAACCATCGTTAACCTAACCTCAACATCTGTTTAATCCATTTATTGTAAATAAACTAATTGTAGTAAAGGTTCTACAGTATGAATAGAGAGAAAACCAATGTGCGAACCGATTTGCGCGCTATTAACGTCGCCTAGACACCGCTGTAATGAAGTGCAAAGGGTTAAACGCTGCGGCTATTAACCTTGCACTTCGTCAGCCAGTTATTCGACAGACGCGTAATCGACGTCGACGAATTGATTGATATTTTTGAAATCGCCAATACTTATTTAATAGAAATGTCTACGGATCGAAAGAAAAGCAATTTGCGCGCTATTAATCTCGCCAAGACGTTGCTCTAGTCGAGTACAACGGGTTAAACGTAGCGGATATTAACCTTGAACTTTATCAGCGAATTACTCGTCGAGCAGATACGGCGTACTTGCGGACTGAACTGCGGGATTGATGAATTGATCGAGTTTTTAAAAAGCAGAATTATTTTGCCTCGTGTGAATGTCTATGAATTGAAACCAATTTGAACGTTATCAATATCGCTGAGACGCTGTCTGCGACGGAGCTCAAAGGTCTAAACGCTGCGGATATTAACCTTGCACTTCGTCAGCAAATTATCGGACACTGTATGGTATACGAGATCGAATCGAAACGCCGATCAATCGATTGAGTTTTTTTTTTTCTTTTTTAATGACAGTACCTATTTTACGTGAACGTCCACGAATTGAAACCAGTTTGCAGGTTATCAATATCGCCATGGCGCTGCTATAGCGGAGCTTAGAGGTTTACACGCTGCGGATATTAACCTTCAACTTCACCAAACGTATACGGCACATCGAACCTCGAACTTCATCGGTAAATTGCTCGACGAACAGATACGGCATATCGAACCTTGAACTACATCAGCAAATTACTCGACGAAGGAACACGGCATGCTGAACCTTGAACTTCATCAGCAGAATACTCGGCAAACAGATACGGCGTACTGGTGGCAGAAACGACGAATTGATGAATTGATCGAGATTTTTTCACTCGAAGCTATTCATTTTTTAAACAGAAATTATCATGTTCGTAAAAATATATTTAGGTTTATAAATTGGAACAAAATTGAACAATAATTTGCACACTATCAATGTCGCTAAGACACTGACAGTGTGGAGCGTAAAGGATTAAACATTGCGGATATTAACCTTGAACTTCAGCAGCAAATTGCTCTATAAACAGACACGGCACACTGAACCTTGAACTTCGTGAGAAAATGAGTGGTCAAACAGGTACGGCGTAGTGAAGACTGAAACGGGAGATTGATGAATTGATTCAGTTTTTTAAAATCAAAGGTATTTATTTCAGGATTTCAGCAGCAAATTATTCTGCAAACAAAATGGCGGACTGAAACTGATGACTCGGCCGAGCTTTTTAAAGTCGAAAGTATTTATTTTGCGACTACGTCAGCAGATTATTCTGCAGACATTGTTGAGGACTAAAACTGATGAATTGACTGATTATTTAATTTGTACTTTACAATTTGTCCAGCTGGACATTTGGCAAATTTTTCTAACCTAATTGCTAAATAACATGTGGATGGCTACCCCCACCGGGATACCATCTTTTTAGTTTGTCTATTTTAAGCAGTGAAAGCTCTTTTTTTTATTATTTAATTTGTACTTTACAATTTGTCCAGCTGGACATTTGGCAAATTTTTCTAACCTAAGTGCTAAATAACATGTGGATGGCTACCCCCACCGGGATACCATCTTTTTAGTTTGACTATTTTAAGCAGTCAAAGTTTTCTTTTTTTATTATTATTATTATTTAATTTGTACTTTACAATTTGTTCAGCTGGACATTTGGCAAATTTTTCTAACCTAATTGCTAATTAACATGTGGATGGCTACCCCCACTGGGATACCATCTTTTTAGTTTGACTATTTTAAGCAGTCAAAGTTTTCTTTTTTTTATTTTATTATTTAATTTGTACTTTACAATTTGTCCAGCTGGACATTTGGTAAATTTTTCTAACCTAATTGCTAAATAACATGTGGATGGCTACCCCCACCGGGATACCATCTTTTTAGTTTGTCTATTTTAAGCAGTGAAAGCTCTTTTTTTTATTATTTAATTTGTACTTTACAATTTGTCCAGCTGGACATTTGGTAAATTTTTCTAACCTAATTGCTAAATAACATGTGGATGGGTACCCCCAGCGGGATACCATCTTCGTGTAGTCAAAGTGAACGCTTGGACTTGGTCAGAGAGTTACTGGACAAACGGGAACGACGTGTTGAGCCTCCAACTTCATCGGCAAATTACTCTCGGCAAACGTGTACGGTATACGAGACTGAAACGGATGGCTGACGAATTGATTAAGTTTTTCTACAATCGAAGGTATTTATTCTGCGACTTCATCGGCAAATTACTCGACAAACAGATACGGCGTACGGGACTGAAACGAACGACCGCTGCTACGAATAAGGAGAAAGAAAGAGGCACAGGTAGAAAAAGAGGACGCGGACAACTAGAACACGACCGAGAGAAGGGCACAATGTTAAGGTGAATAGGGGCGAGAGAACAAGGGGGAAGGATATCCGACTTACTAATTGCGACGACGTCGGTGGTCCGTAGACGCACCGCGGGCCATGACGAAAAGCGATATGGCCAGAGCAGAGACCGACCAAGGCCACGCCGTGATACATCTCCATGGTTAACCCGAATCGAAATCATAAATCCAGCCAGGACCGTACGATTTCCCTCAAGGTAGTCTGCGTACAAAGTCGCGCTTGTTTGCCGTGGCCCAAGTTAACACTTTGACTGCCACGTTGGTCATAAATGATCCGCCACGGTTTCTCCTATGACGCCACGGTGGGTCATTGGTGACCGGAGCGCTTGAATTTCTTACAATTGTAAAAATTGAATGAAAATTGACAGTTAGGGCGTTTTTGAATATGACCGATAAATAGAAGATGCTTTGAAATAAAAAGTGCCCCATTGAACAATTAAACATTTCTGTTAGAATATCAATAAAAAAAAAGAGAGAACAAATGTTGCATCTAACGGTGCACTGTGTTAAAACGCTTCAAACATAAATGTGGCTCATCTGTGATCACATGATATTAGTTGTTGTTCTTATCACTTGTTAACGTTTATCGTGTATCCTATAACGTGTTATTGTTTATCGTGTTACTTATCAGGCTCGTTGCTCTCTCGCGCGAGTTTATTCCCATTGCGTTACAACGTACCTCTCGCTCTGCTTGAGTACCTTGGAATCTATTAAAAGGTCCCTTCAACAAACAGATTGTTAGTCGCAGAGGAAACAATATCGCTCGACCATATCGAATTTGCTGGCTCAACAGACCCAGCTGTAAATGTAATGCATTGGGTTGGCAACTAAGTGACTGCGGACTTTGTCATTAGGTGGTAATGACAAAGTCAGCAACCACTTAGTTGCCAACCCAATAGATATAGAAAAAGAAAGAAGAAAATCAGGTGGTTAATTCTGTTATTAGTTGTTGACGTTGACTGATAGAAGAAGAGCGGATGAATTTGTAATAGAAAAATATATTGAAATAACTAAAGGTATAAGTATAAGTAGAATGTTTATGCTGATGCAGTTCCTTACTATCTTGGTGGTACAATACAATAGAAGAATAGGGAGCACGTTCATATATTTATAGTAAAAGAACATTATCAAAAAAGTTAACCTTATAGCTCTAACTAAAGGCTACAAGGAACATAGATAGAAATCTATTTATTAGTTCCTTTGTTCCTAATCCTTGTAACCCAAAACATAATTTATATTCAAGGGCACAATAATATGCACCTCTGCTTGTTTAGAATATTTTTCTTTCACTAAATTTTATTTTCTATGTAACAGCAGTCTCAAGGTCACGGATATACATAAGTAAAGATGTAGAGTTTTTCTTGAAGTAATTACTTAAGCAACAATAATTCTGAGTTTTGTCAGAATCCTGAACATCTACATGGTTAGGATATAACCTAATAAACACGATGATGGAACCCCACTGGGGGTAACCACCCACATGCTATATTTATATTATTTATTTATTTATTATTTTATATATTTCTATCTTATAAGATATAACATTTTAACAAATGTCCAACTGGACAAATTGTAAAATTTAAATGAATAAATAACAACAATAAAAAAAAAAATCTACAAGGTTGCAGTTAGGTTAAGAAAATGGCGTCAGCTGTTGCAAAGAATCGGTGAAAAATGAGGAGAAATAAAGTAGTTAATACTTGGAATAGCTACTTATAACGTATAATAATAATATCCAACATATTTATCTATTTTTGTTCATATTTGTTCCTGTATTTACCAACTTTCTAGCTTGTAGATTTACGTTCAAGTAGCTCGATTACGAGGTTTCAGAATTTTCTAGCTCGTAGATTTACGTTCAAGTAGTTCCATCGGAGGTTTCAGGGCTTTCCTCGCCTCAGTGAGATGTAGTAGTTCACTGTAGTAGTCCACTGCTGCTGTACAGGTGTAAAGCTTGTATTTTAACGAGATACTTGCCGCAGCATGGGAATCCTTATCAGGATGAATCTCCAAGTCTACACGAGACACTCCAACGAGGGTGTAGCAGATAATCCAGGCTTCACGCTATTTCGTTCCACCGTGTACACACGATCTTTCCACGTTCAATTTTCCCTTCACTTTTCGCACACCCGATGAAGCTTCTCTCGTACAAGGTGATCGTAGAGATTGATAAATGGGAAATAGGCGAACGAACAGCAGCAATATGAAAGATGAACGAACCGTGCACAGTTGGGTGACCCGACCCACTAATTTTCGTCTCATTCGTCTGCTTTTTGAAAAATCTTGTTCGGTTAGGGGCCTTCTGATGAATAATTTCCAGTTGACAGAGAGATGGAATAAAATTATTTTCCTGAATGTTAGAAGCTTGCAAATTGATCGTAATGCAGAGATGCGAGAGAAAGGTCGAACGTTTCTGCAAGCTAAATAAAATATTGAAATAGATAATAATTTACAATTTGAAATTTGTAATTTGTAATTTTCAAACTTTCCGTGAAATGTTGCAAAATATGTATATATATATTATATATAGAACAAATATGTACAAACAAATGTCTATGTAGAGATACCTTTTTTTTAGTTTGTAAAAAATATGAATTTGCATAAACATTAAAATCATATTTTTGTGAACTAAAAAATGGCATTTTTGTATATTTTGCATATTAAATATATGCATACTGCATCTTCATAGATTTTCCATCAACGTTGAAAATTGTTCAATTCTGACTTGAAAATATCTTCGAGCGAAGATATTTAAGAGAAGATTTAAGAAGAAGAAGAATGTAAACGACGCTGTATCCTTATTCTTCCCAAATTCCTCGTTCTCAGCTACAGAATGGCACTCTCCCTTTCTGAACACACACTTTATGCTCATAATCCGCGTCACAGACGCGATGATTGTAGCCATTGTCGGGTATAACAAGAGCCGAGGCAAATTCAGTAGCTTTCTCCGAAGATATCCGGAACCATTTAACAGCTCGTGCCAACGAAAAAGCAAAGTGCAATTCACCGACAAAAGAGACCTCTTGTCTGCCATGAAAAAAGGTAAACTTGGGCGCAGCGGGACGGCCGTTCTTCGGCGATTTTCAAAATGTCTGGAAAGAAGACGTCCGCGGCTAATAACATGCTAACTGCAGCTAATATATCATGGCAAACCATTTTCTCATAATTACAGATGTAGCATGTCCCGGTTAAAATTTATGCGCAGCGTACATATTCGGCTTGACTTGATCCCAGTGCGGATTTCGGGTCATTTTTGTCCTTACGTCAGAGTTGCGTTTGCCTCGGCGAAAATATCCAGCAAATTTCGACGAATTTGCTTGTTTACCTTCTCCTGACGTTGTATCAAAATCCAACTGTCGCTGTTCGAATGGTACGTTAGGGATACAAGCGCACAGTTGCGTACAAAATACACAGCTCATTTTTGTCCATTGTTCGGTTAACGATGAAAACCGATCATCAGACAGAGAGTACAACGAAACATGTTGCGATTTGTGAATTGTTAAAAAAAAATAAATAATTAAAATACGTACGTGATTGCACTTAACAAATGTTAATGGTCTTGAAATATGGCTGGAAAGATACCTCAAAGGGAGAATTTTGATGAGCCAGAATTTTTACTGTGCCCAGCCGATCAAATTTGACGATTGTGCTAATGCAATTTTTATCTCGCCGAAAGTAAATGAAACTTCCTGTACACAACGAGGTTATATTGAAAATTGGATACTGAAAATTATCAGGTTGTTTCAAGAGTTTCTTAAGGAAACAATAGTTGCACAACGTACTGTAGCAATAGAACAAAATATATCGTACATGACTCGATAAAATAATACAGAAGAAAAATGTTGTGCAACTATTATCTTCTCATATTGTAGAACGAAAGAAACTTTCCGGACAACCTAATGGTATTCGACTTTTACGTCATAACAAGAAACTATAATCAACTGGAATAACTTGGAAATTATTGGTATGCGTAGAAGTGTTTCTTTGTTCGTTTGCAAAGGTGTCCTCTCACAAACATGTCTTTTAGAACACCTATATAGAAACGTGAAACCTAACCTGTCAAACGTTTATGCTGTTAATACAAGAAAATGCATCACACGCAATTTCCTTGTGGAACGAAAGGAACTTTTCGGACGACCTAATACTCTTCTCCGCGCCGTTGCTTCCAAGCTGTTAATTACGAGCAGGTATCACGATAACCAGTTGGTTTTGATTTCGCCTGAAATGAATCCAGATAAATGTGGTTGCGTTCGTGCGACGCGTAGGCTGTGCTTAATTTCATCTAGGAGAATTATCGCCACCTGGAAACGCGGTCTCGATGGTCCTTGTCCATTCAAGCAGAGGTCCTCGACAATGGCACATTGTGAGGCTGGCGAGCAGCCACCGTACTCGTATGTAAATGAGAAAAGAATTAAATATATATCTACCGAACGATAACTTTGTTTGAATTAGCATTGCCTGCCTCTATAAGTGTCGCGCCGCATCCAAGATACGCCGGCAGCTGCACGAGTATGTATATGGGTTCGCATGCTCGTTGCGGGTGAGTTCGACGGTGGTCTCGACACGCGATACCCGCGAGAAGTTTTGCCAATCGTTTCTTCGTCCTTGTTGTTCCATTCCACGATATTTTTCTTCTTTCAGCTATTTCGTAGCAACGATCGAACGTGCGTAACGTTAGGCGCGTGGCAGCACAGTGATTCGATGCAGAATTTTGGGACGGCGGTGACGAATCAATTAGAAAATGGCGAACAGCTGTTGGTGTTGAGGTTATCTGATAGAGCAACAAGTGGATGAATTTGTAATAGAAAAATACATTGAAATGAGTATAGGTATAAGTACAGGTATAGTGTATGCTGATCCAGATCCTTATTCTTACAGTGTTACAGTACAATAGAAGGTAATAAGTCATATATTTATAGCAAAGGACTTTCCTGTTGAGGTTAACTGATAGAGGAACAAGTGGATGAATTTTTAATAGAAAAATATATTGAAATAAATATAGGTATAGTGCATGCTGGTCCAGATCCTCGTTCTTACAGTGTTACAGTACAATAGAAGGTAATAGGGCATATTTTTATAGCAAAGAACTTCCCTGTTGAGATTAACTGATAGAGCAACGAGTGGATGAATTTGTAAAAGGAAAATATATTGGAATAAGTATAGGTATAGTGTATGCTGATCCAGATCCTCATTCTTACAGTGTTACAGTACAATAGAAGGTAACAAGGCATATTTTTATAGCAAAGGACTTTCCTGTTGAGGTTAACTGATAAAGCAACGAGTGGATGAATTTGTAAGAGAAAAATATATTGAAATAAGTATAGGTATAGTTTATGTTGATCCAGATCTTCATTCTTACAGTGTTACAGTACAATAGATTGTAATAGGTTATATTTTTATAGCAAAGNAACTTTCCTGTTGAGGTTAACTGATAGAGCAACGAGTGTATGAATTTGTAAGAGAAAAATATATTGAAATAAGTATAGGTATAGTTTATGTTGATCCAGATCTTCATTCTTACAGTGTTACAGTACAATAGATTGTAATAGGTTATATTTTTATAGCAAAGAACTTTCCTGTTGAGGTTAACTGATAGAGCAACGAGTGGATGAATTTGTAAGAGAAAAATATATTGAAATAAGTACAGGTATAGTTTATGCTGATCCAGATGCTCACTCTTTTATTGTTACAATACAATAGAAGGTAATAGGTCATATATTTATAGCAAAGAACTTTCCTGTTGAGGTTAACCGACAGAGCAACGAGTGGATGAATTTGTAAGAGAAAAATATACTGAAATAAGTATAGGTATAGTTTATGTTGATCCAGATCTTCATTCTTACAGTGTTACAGCACAATAGAAGGTAATAAGTCATATATTTATAGCAAAGGACTTTTGCTGTTGAGGTTAACTGATAGAGGAACAAGTGGATGAATTTTTAATAGAAAAATATATTGGAATAAGTACAGGTATAATGTATGCTGGTCCAGATCCTCATTCTTACAGTGTTACAGTACAATAGAAGGTAATAGGTCATATTTTTATAGCAAAGAACTTTCATGTTGAGGTTAACTGATAGAGCAACGAGTGGATGAATTTGTAAGAGAAAAATATACTGAAATAAGTATAGGTATAATTTATGCTGGTCCAGATCCTCATTCTTTTATTGTTACAGTACAATAGAAGGTAATAGAGCATATTTTTATAGCAAAGGACCTTCCCGTTGAGGTTAACAGATAGAGCAATAAGTGGATGAATTTGTAATAGAAAAGTACATTGAAATAAATATAGGTACAGTTTATGCTGATCCAGATCCTCACTCTTTTATTGTTACAGTACAATAGAAGGTAATAGGTCATATATTTATAGCAAAGGACTTTCCTGTTGAGGTTAACTGATAGAGCAACAAGTGGATGAATTTGTAATAGAAAAATACATTGAAATAAATATACGTACAGTTTATGCTGATCCAGATCCTCACTCTTTTATTGTTACAGTACAATAGAAGGTAATAGAGCATATTTTTATAGCAAAGGACCTTCCCGTTGAGGTTAACAGATAGAGCAATAAGTGGATGAATTTGTAATAGAAAAATATATTGAAATAAGTATAGGTATAGTTTATGCTGATCCAGATCCTCATTCTTACAGTGTTACAATACAATAGAAGGTAATAGGGAGCATGTTCATATATTTGTAGAAAAGGACATTAGCAAAATGTTAACCTTGGAGCTCTAGCTGAAGGCTACAAGAAACAGCAATAGAAATCTACTAATAGCTCTTTTGTTTCTAGACCTTGTAACCGAAAACAAAATTTGTATTCAAGGACACAATAAAATGCACCTCTGCTTATTTCGAATTTTTTCTTTCTTTTTTTTATTTCTTTCTACCAGGTCACTGATATACTAAAGAAAAGGTTTTCTTCACGTAATTACTTCATTAGGACACTGCAACAAGTATTGGGTTCTTCAGGATTTTTGAAGAGGCAAAATGTCGACTTGTCGATTTTTCCGAGTAAAAGAGGATCGACAGAGGAAAATTCCACGTGCAGAAGCTTCGTACAAGGACGTTCAGCTTTTCAGGCAGATAGTTTTTTAAGCTTCTTCTTGCAGCTCGTGTTGCTCAATGTACGTAAACGCGAAAGTTAAAGAGGCGGCGGACCATAGCAATTATGCGTTCGACCGACGAAAAACGATTAGCTCGCACGGATATGCAGGTGGTCGGAGTAGCAGCAATTCTCCGAATTGAAATAGAAATATTCCAACATTTCAATTTAAAGGCACAAAAATACAAATACAGTACGTACAAGTTGGAAAAATCATATTTATCAAAATGTAGATGATTTTTATTATCCGACATCTTCTTCCGTTGTAACTAGACAACCGATGTTGCAACAGACACGCGATACATCCATAAAGCGCAGCACCAAGTGGCATAAAAATAACATAGCGCGGGGATTCGCGGTTTCAGCCGCGTCGAATTTCTCAAGCAGAAGCGCCATTACCAGCGGCCCCATAAAATAAGCCGCAGGATCGCGGCTTCGTACGACCAAACCTCGTGGCAGCTCTAACCGAACAACCAGTTTAACCCAAGTATATCGCTGCGAAAGAAGGCAGACTCGCATTGTCTCCGTGCTCTCGTTCCGGCCGTTTTCCATCGTCCACGCACGGCTTTTGCCGACAGATCTGCGTAGGGGTGGAACGCGTAAAAATACGACGAGCAGGGGGGAGGGAGCAGGCATTGTTCCAAAAGTTAGCCTCGCCGCGTGCAGCATGCACGAAATCCGCAAAGTCAGTAAATTTTCGTGAGCACTACCTGTTCAACCAGCGTGTATCCGCTTGTATACTCTGTTTGCGTAGGATGCAGACCACCCAGGTCGTCTGACGCCTCTGCCGTATCCTCAACGGAATTGACTTAGCGGAATCCGGGGCGAGGGACGTAAGGACAGGGGACAACGAAAACGGAAAAGAGAGAGAGAGAGAGAGAGTGAGGAGAGGGAGAGGGATAGGAAAGAGAGAGGGCCGGCTCGTATGTAAGCAACGAAGCCTTTAACCCGACCTGGTCCAGCACTTTATTTTTCATCTCATTGTCCGTCGACAGGATCACGACTCCCCACGTTGGCTATTGCAAAGCGAATGTGGGGCGCCTGCTCGCTTCGCCATTCGCTACGTTTTGCTGACTTCTTGAAAAACTACCTCGGCATCTATTTACCGTCGAATAATAACCAGCAGGGTCCTTGGGAATAGAGGAATTCGAGTGAGAGATAAGCAAGGGACGAGCACGAGACTCGATGTCTCAGTTTTGAGAACTCGAGAAGCGACGACTGTACGTTGCAACAGGTTAACCCTAACCTTGCTAATATTGTCCAATTGATCGATTTGTCGATTTTTGTTCGTATAGGAATTTGCATAATGTTAGATTTTAGAAGAAAAGAAGCGACGATGAGTGTGCAATTTTAAGTGAAATTTGCTAACTGATCATTTGCTTGTTAGCTGATCTCGTAGGTTAGTTCGACGGTTGTTAACAATGTTGAGATGTTCTGGATTTTAGAATTTTTTTATGACTTTAGTTGGATATTTTAAATGACTGTCCTAGTAGCAAGAATTTGACGAAAGGTGTACGATACGTGACACGGTAATTTAAAATAATGAAAATTCCTGCGTTTTGAGTTTAAGGTTTCTCCTGGAGGACAAGATCCGTGGGTGGAAAAATGAAAAATTCAGAGCAATCTCCACTCGTAAATAACTGCTAATAGCGTTAAATTGTGCAAATAGTGTTTACCAGGTAAAACAATGTAAGTGGCATTAAGCGTTGCACATGTTGCAACACATGGACATTAAACGTCATCAATTTCATAGCAACTCTTACCCGCGACATGAGAAAATACACTTTCGTAACAAAAGTAAAAAGAACACTTTGAACAAACATATTTCTTGTGTTTCAGACAGGTTCACACGGTATATGTGTCAACACACGCGCACTAAATATCAGCAATTTCATAACAACTGTTACTGACGACATGAGAAAATATGCTTCTGTAACAAAAGTAAAAAGAACGTTTTCAACGAGTGTATCTTTTCTTTTTTATACAGATATTTACTTTGCAAATTTAAATCAATTTTTTCCATTCAGCTTTCCCTACGACTAACAGGTGGCACAAACAATTCTACAAACTCCACATTCTGCAAATGCATTCTCCGATGAATTTCGATTATACTAGCGAAAAAAATATACAATTTTCTCGTACACGCAAGATCTTACTATAATGGAAACAAATTAAATTTCCAAAATGATTTCAAACCAGAGAACCTTCTCCAAATTTAACATTTGACACAGCGTGTTGGCAATAAGTCCCTGATTCTGGTTGCTGAGGTTGACTGATAGAGCAACAGGTGGATAAATTTGTAATAGAAAAATACATTGAAATAAGTATAGATATAGTGTATGCTGGTCCAGATCCTCACTCTTTTATTGTTACAATACAATAGAAGGTAATAGGTCATATATTTATAGCAAAGGACTTTCCTGTTGAGGTTAACTGATAGAGCAACAAGTGGATGAATTTGTAATAGAAAAATACATTGAAATAAATATAGGTACAGTTTATGCTGATCCAGATCCTCACTCTTTTAGTGTTACAATACAATAGAAGGTAATAGGTCATATATTTGTAGCAAAGAACTTTCCTGTTGAGGTTAACTGATAGAGCAACAAGTGGATGAATTTGTAATAGAAAAATATATTGAAATAAGTATAGGTATAATTTATGCTGATCCAGATCCTCACTCTTTTATTGTTACAGTAAAATAGAAGGTAATAGGTCATATGTTTATAGCAAAGAACTTTCCTGTTGAGGTTATCTGATAGAGCAACAAGTGGATGAATTTGTAATAGAAAAATATATTGAAATAAGTATAGGTATAGTTTATGCTGATCCAGATCCTCACTCTTACAGTGTTACAATACAATAGGAAGCTGATAGGGAGCATGTTCATATATTTATAGCAAAGGGCATTACCAAGAAGCTAACCTTGGTGTGTAGCTCTAGCTGAATGCTACAAGAAACAGCAATAGAAATCTACTTATATCTCTTTTGTTCCTAGAGCTTGTAACCCAAAAACAAAATTTATATTCAAAGGCACAGTAATATGGACCTCTCGTTATTTTGAATTTTCTTCACTAAATTCTATTCTCTTCGTAACAGCGGTCTCCAGGTCACGGATATGCAAAAGTTATTCTTGAAGTAATTACTTCAACATTTCCTATGGATTAGAATATAGTTTTAGTAATTAGAATATATTTTTTAGTTATCATGGTGCGTCATCGTACGTTCAACTGTCAAATCGAATATTCTTTCTTTCTGTCTTCCCAACTCCAATGAAGAATTTAACAAACCAAAATGTTCTTCCCTTCTCATACATTGAAACATTGCTCAGGCACACGATTCGTGCTCGTTAACCTTCAGCATCCTCAACTTCTCACACCTGTCTTCTTTTTCTTCAACGTAATAACAATTTCGTATAATATTTTTACACGTCTCCTTACATCGTGTATACATCTTCATCCATCTCATAAATTTCAGTTTACTTATTTTTAAATTATTGGGTTGGCAACTAAGTGATTGCGGATTTTGTCGATACCGCCTAATGACAAGACCCGCAATAACTTAGTTGCCAAACCAATCAGCTGTTCTTAGTCGAAGCCGCCATTTTCCAAGCGAAAACGCACTCGAACCTCGAAACCCTTCTGCCCGGACGAAAGCCAACCAACCACCCTTGGCTTTATCGCTGCCGAGTCAAGTTTCTCCTTCTTCCATTTATATTTACACGTATTCAATGTGGCCTGTGTTGCAGCGATTTACATGGTCGTTAAAAAACGCTTACATCGTCGTGAGGCTGTTGGACGTGGCACGAGTCGAACACAAAGATCGAAAGGCAGTGAAAAAGAGAGAAAGAAGAATCCTAAGGAAAGAGAGCATAATACGCCATGAGAAGAAGAGACAGGGAAAGTGGGGAAAGAGAAGAATCACAGCGCGAAATTTCTACTTCGCTGGTGGTGGTACGTGTTATACAGCAGAAGAAGATGAAAATGACCAAGGAGAAAGCATCTTATCTGTCTCGTGCATAAATACAGCGACATTGTCGTTGTAAAGTGGACACGGAACATACTTGTTACGTTGCTGGTCCGCGGGCCACCGGCTGCAGTCTCACCGCTTCGGTGCTAAGTAAAATGATATATTGCGGTTAAACGCGGCCCCGCGGATTCGTGTGCGTGCCTGTATCACCGGCCGTGTATACGTGCACACGTTACACGTGGCCGTTTTAATATCGAAACGGTGTTGGTGAGTGGGCCACCCACGGTGGCCTTGCTGGACCACCCAACGAGCCGCGCTATTATAAGGGGCCGTCTCTACTTCGCACTTTACCTCGATCCGATACTTCGTTGCTCCCCTTTAACCCCTTCAACGGCTCTGACACATTACTCGAGAGCCGGGCGAATCGAACCGGGACAACGATTTCTTTTTCCCCCTCTCTTTCTCTTTTTTTCTCTATCGTCTGCTTCGTTTTTTTCCACGGTGCCGCTTGTTATCCATTAATCAGCCGGCTCTTTCGTGAGATTAGGGGGATACGTTGTATCGCTTGTTCACTCTCCTCGAGTCCTTCAGCGGGCTACGACGCGCTGAATAGCGTACGATCCCGTAGACGAACCAATGTAACACGATCTTAGCTGACGTTTCGTCGGACGAGGAGGGAAACGATAGGCAGGTGTGAGAAACGTTGACGATCGATCGGCTACACCAACGTAATTATCCGACGGTGATTAATAAACGTTGCGTTACTATCGCTTAGTCGCTACGACCATCCACACTTTCTTTCTTTCGACGCTGGCACGTGCAACACACGGCCTTGGCGGCTCCAGGTCTATACGGGGTGTTCGAAAGATTCAATTTGTAGAGTTTGGTGAAAGTGAGGGGGGAGGGGGCAGGGTTACTTTGGTAAAGGGAAAATTGTTTGCTGGTGGCATACGACAGTCTGAGTTATCTTTCGTTCTTTTCTCTTTTTCGTACAGTCGACGTTACGCGGTTTTCGTATTATACGATGAACATCCGCGGGCTGGTAATTTGCGAGACAAAGCGAACTTTATGTCGAGTCTACGATTTTTGTATACGTCATAAATGCCAAGTTGACATTCAGTTCTTACGAGAAATGCTGCCCAGTCTTAAGAGTAAACCGTACACGTGAATTTTTCATTATGGTTGTATGTTAGTATGAAAGTGAAGAAATAAAAGAGTACACCAATAGGGGAATGGATATATCCAAGTAGAATTTTTTATTTCCATTTATCTTCCGCCTTTGCGATCACTTCCATCTATTAAAATTAGAGAAATCTACCAAATGTCCAGCTGGACAAATTGTAAAGCAGAAATTAAAAATAAAAAGAAGAAACTTCCATCTACGTTAGAAGATAGGACAATAACAGTAAAACTTACGGATAAACAGAAATATTGGGTTGGCAACTTAGACAGACAGAAAAATAAAAAGAAAAGAAAACTGAACCAGAGAACAATAGACGTAAACTTACTCATGAACAAAAACACATACACAATAAATAAATCATAGCAATGATCACAAATCAGTCCAAACTCTGTTACATAAACATACAACTACCTATAACTAAAACTGAACCAGGCAACAATAGACATAAACTTACTCATAAACAAAAACACAATAAACAAATCATAGCAATGATCATAAATTAGCCCAAACTTAGATACAACTACCTATAACTAAAACTGAACCAGAGAACAATAGACATAAACTCACACATAAACAGAAACGCATACACAATAAATAAATCATAACAATGATCACAAATCAGTCCAAACTCTGTTACATAAACATACAACTAAAACTAAACCACAGAACAGTAGAGGTAAACTTACTCATAAACAAAAACACAATAAATAAATCATAGCTATGACCACAAATTAGTTCAAACTCTGTTACATACAGATACAACTACCTATAACTAAAACTGAACCAGAGAACAATGGACATAAACTTACTCATAAACAGAAACACATACACAATCATACAAAGTAAATCATAACAATGATCACAAATTAGTCCAAACTCTGTTACATACACAAACAACTACCTACATCTATCCTTATAATACAAGTTAATATCTAGCCATGTAAATATATTTTCTTCTTAGTTTTTCATAAGCAACCAACCGCTTGTACATGCTATTCGACCGCACCCGGTATATACACATGATATAACAATTTTGATTTTATAAAATATATAATTTTGCGGTAATACAAGATGTCCCTTAACGAGCACCTACTGGCAATGATTCTGCACATGAAAACAACAAAAACAGTTCATAATCAACTCAGAATTCACCGAATGTCCAGCTGGACAAATTGCAAAGTACAAATTAAATAAAAAAAAAAAACAATCTATCCATTTACTCTAAAAGAAGTCGCAACAACTAATTATAACTTAAGAGCCACTGTCTACCGGCTATTGATAATTCTCAAATCTCCCACATTTGCGGACTATTTTCAACCCCGCCAAAGTTAGCACCCGCTTCTCGCAAGAAACAGCGTCGATTTATAGAAAAGTACACCGTGTATATGAACGGCGACAGGCTAGCGCGTCCCGCGGCTACGTGTGCGTGTGCAAATCGTGCGTGCCAACTTCCGCGGTGTACCACCTGGGTGGTCCACGATCGAGGAATACGAGGATTAGATAGCTCGATAAGACGTACACGCATTTGTACGCACACCCCGTCGCCGTTACGTAGCTCGGCGACGTATCCGCTTGAAATCGTTAGCTGCCAGCCGAAGGAAATACAGTACTAACGATGAATTGTGAGCCGTACGGCGGCGGGGCAGCGGCCCGAAGACCACAGCCAGAAATTATATAATTGAAATTTTATCTCGCAGCCGGATCCGAGAGTTCGAAACGCTGTGTAAACGCCGCGACGCTTCTGTCGTATTTCTTCGTGGCGTAATTCCTTCGAGCGCGCGATTAATCATTCTGGAAATTTTATAGCGAGTATTTTCGGCCGAGAGGAGGCACGTTGACTGGCGCGCTCGAGATTTAAATTAAGACGGCGGCGCGTCGCTGCGATTCGCTCCATTTTTATTATTCTCAAACCTCGATCGCTGGTTACACGACGTGATCACGACGGTTTACTGGAGCAAACGTTGACAGGCTTCCAGCGGTTGGCTGCTTTCGACGAGTATACTCGTCACGAAGAAATGGCAATACTCCGCGTTACCGTGAAAAAGCAAAACAGTCATTTCGTTGTAACTTGATTCTATGTTACACATGTACTCTGTGTTTGACGAGTATACTCGTCACGATGAAATGGCAATATTCCGCGTTACCGTGAAAAAGCAAAACAGTCATTTCGTTGTAACTTGATTCTATATTATAACATGTACTCTGTGTTTGACGAGTATACTCGTCACGAAGAAATGGCAATATTCAGCGTTACCATGAAAAAGCGAAACAGTCATTTCGTTGTAACTTGATTCTATGTTATAACATGTACTCTGTGTTTGACGAGTATACTCGTCGTCGCCTACTTTTTCCCACACATTTTACGTACACACTTTTCAAAGAGGTCGCAACAGCTAACTATTATGTTGGCAATTAAGCGATTGCGGATTTTGTCAATACAATCTAATCTTCACTAATAAAATACCCTTTTTCTCTCTGCTGTTAACCTGACCCAATTTCGTGGAACGCTCTGTACAACAAGGTAAATAACAAACTCGTAATTCTACCGCTATTTAACCCTGCAGCGCACCTATGCGTACGACGTTGCAATTATGTCGCCGCAAATGAGCAGGTATCTACCGGCGCTCATACATTTTCAGCCAACACGTGGCGCTCACCTCGTAAATCAATTTCATCGCGCGGCAAGTTAACGCGACGCGCGACATCTGTGCATGCTTCGCTTAGATACGAGCCTATTAGGCAAATTTCGTGGCGAGCACGCTCGCCGACTGCAAATATCGCTCGGTCAGCGCCGAGCAGGATACCACTTCCGTCGTGGCGTGGCCGGGTGGTCGGCGCTTAACGCGGCCGACACGTTCCGCGCCTCCTTCTTCTCGCAAATTTTCGAAACGCGCTACAAGTCGCTGGAAACGTAGCCTGGCCGTCACCAGACCCTTGATAACAGAGAGCGGACACGGGCCGAATCGCCAATTCGAGGGACAGCCTGGGCCCGTTGCGTAAGTGGAAACCGGCCGATTCTCATTTTTATTTATCTACCTTTGCTTCACTCAACATGGGAATATCCTACCCGCGTAGAAACGATCGAATTAGGCAAATGCGTCCGACCGACAACGGCCTCCTACAAAACATTCTTTTCGCGGATACAATTAATCTTGTCGATCCGCGTGAGTCGTATCGCGTTGGGCAGATAAAAGCACGTTAGCCTTCTTTCCGTTTCGTTGTTCGGCTGTTTCATTTTTCTTGCTATGCTAATGCGACACGTATGTCCGTTGCTTGGTTATTATGTACGTTATTGCGTACGGGTAGGGTTAGGCAGGTATAGTGATCGTAGTGGAACCGGACAGGAGGTGATTCTGCCAGAAAAAATGAGTCGAAGATTGGGAATAAGTTTCCGTCGTAGGACGCTTCGTTCTTGGGGAAAATCGAGTTTGAAAAGTTGGCATCGTTTAACTAACGCTACAGCTACTGTAACAAAGCTATTTTTTTGTTATTTAATTTGTACTTTACAATTTGTCCAGCTGGACATTCGGCAAATTAATACCATCTTCGAGTTTGTTCATTTTAAACGGTCAAAGTTTTTATTTTTTTTTTATTATTTATAGAAATTAATAAATAAAATATGCAAATTAAATAATAAAAAAAATAGCCAGTCGCATCTGACCGTGTCGTAAATCTCGTGTCACTTCCGATCTTCGTGAACGTTGTTAGAATCGTTGGGGAACCGGACAAACGTCGACTTTATTCTTTCATGACGCAGTTTGTATTTTTTAATGAATTTTTGTAATCATTTCTTAAGATATTAACTATTTATATCTAAAAACTGTTACTAGTGAACAGCAGAATTTTTAGAAAAGCCGAAGAACGTAAATAAAATCATTAAATTTTCGGTCGAATAAACACAACTAAACATATGTTTGGTGTTACGGTAGGAAATTTCTTATCGGTATAATATTAGTTATTTATATTAACGGTATTATATACTACAATATTGCATATCGTTATAGTATTATTGTCGTGTATTATCGACATATAGTATTATATATTGAACGTGCTTAGTACGCTCATCACACGTTCCAACAGCAGAATATGACTTTCGATGGTACGCGATAGTTCTGCACGTGGGTATAGCACGTGTGGCCCTTTTTATATTTCCGACTAGACGCGAGCGACTACAAAACCCATCGTCGTATATGGCACAATTTCCATTCCTGTTGCCGCGACTCATCGCGACAGAAGAGGCGCGTGCAACTGCAAAGTAAATGTACGACATACACACGTGCCATTCCCACACCCAGAACAATGGCGCGAGACTGATCGTCATTTTGTTGCTAAAAGTGTCAGGACTCTCGACGAAGCACGTTTTAATATATAATGCTATTAACTTATAACGCCGTACGATACTAAACTAATATGTAATGTTATAATTTATAATACATTCTTACTACAAATAATTAATATTCTAACGATCTTAATATTTCACGGATACCTAAAATTTCATTGTTTTATTTATGTTCCTTGGCTTCTGCAATATTTTTCTCTTCGATACTAACAGCTTTTCAGCATAAATAGGTCAGTAACTTTTTATTAGAAATGCCATGACGGATTCATTAGCGTGTTAACACTAAGCTTATTAGTTAACTAAAGCTTGACCAGGCCTAATCAAGTGACCGGTTTGAAAATTTAATTTAACAAATTTAATATCAAATTTAATTGAAAATTGCTTCCCTTTAAAAGATGTGTAGTTCCCTTAAAAAGCACCCAGTTGCGTTACTTGGCAATTGGCGCGCGACTAGTCGCAAATGGGAAACAGCTAGAAAAATGTACCAAATGTCCAGCTGGACAAATTGTAAGCTACAAATTAAATAAAAAAAAAAACCAAAATGGGAGACATCTTTCCCAAGCATCATCTCACGACAGATTGTTCATTCCGTCCAATCCGTCACTACCGATTTCACCGATTCTTATCAGCATCTCGTGTCACTGTCGAGTCTCGTACGATCGTTACACGCACCGATGAAACAATGTTGCACCAATATCTTTTGCAGCTTGACGCGAAACGTTACTGTTGTTCGAACCAACCTATATAGGTGCTTGTACATACGCAGCCATCTTCTCTTCCGAGTAAAACTGAAGCGATGTAAACGATAGTCTCGTCACGGTCTCGTGACACTATCGAGCATCTCACGCAATCGTTACATGCACGAGCGAGACAATGTTGAACCAATATCTTACAGCTTGACAGGAGACGTTATTGCCGGTTGAATCAACTTACGTATATACGCATGTAACTACTTAAGTGCTTTTTCCATCGAGCAAAAATGAGGAACGCAAACGATAGCCGTGAGCGGACTATGGATAACGGATACGTAAGTCCATATTTACGGCGAGGAGTACGCGCAACAGGCTATGCAGGAAAAAAATCTGCATAACACGAATTAAGGAAAGAACACGTAACTCAGCTTCGTATGCTGCATCCCCACTGACGTTACAATACTAATATTATCGCGGATACAAGTTAGCAAGTAGAAATTAATTTCCATGATAGACTAGCGATAGATCGATCGGAGTAGCATCGACACGCTTACCTGAATCGATATAACAAGCTGTTCGATGTCCGAAGAACAGATTGCAGGCAATCTATGGGATAACGAGAGAAAAAAAGTGATGGATTGATAGACTTGTGATAGGCTGTTGCACGAATCTTAATGCATAGAAACTACATGGAAAGAAACGAGTTCTGCTGGTATCTTGCAGCCTCGTTAACGTCACAATGCCATTATCGTAGATAAAAATCTGTCACTAGAAAGTACGAATTAATTTCAATCACAGACTAGCAGCGCCCCTTGTATACCATGTCGTAAACAGAAAGAAATAAGATCCGCCATGAGCGTTCTCTCCTATATCAATTTCTTTCTCTCTTTCTCTCTCTCTTTCTCTCTCTGTACCTGCTGATTCTTTTTTCTTTTCCTCTTCTTTCCCGTTCCCGATCGCATCCCATCGCTGCGCGATCCACTTCAGCATTATAATTTCAAATGTACATCACACTGCGAGACGTATGCACGTTACAAATACACGTTTGCAGGAGGGTCGAGGCGTGCCACGGCGACCAGTCCGTCTGCGTTAAATGCTCCAATTATTAATTTACCTCGCTCACAATGTCCGGCGTGTACGCAAAGACGAATGCAACGTGTTATTCCGTGCAGTGCACGTAATGACGTTCTCCGGCCGGCAGAACTCGCGCTCATCTTTCTCTTTCACTTGTTGCTTGTCTCTGGCTGCCATCTTCGCGTTTTCGACGGTATTAACCGAGACCACGTGGTTGCCCTCGGCCACGCCGCAACAGGACCACGTTTTTTCGCCCTAAACACCGGTTGCCAAACGTCGCGTCGCGCGGAAAATCTGCGCCAGCTCCAAGGACGCTTTCGTTCGACAGATATCGTCGCCAGACAGCAAACGATTTTGTATCTTTTTTTTTTATTATTTAATTTGTACTTTACAATTTGCCCGGCTGGACATTTGGTAACTTTTTCTAGCTTAAGTTTGTATCTCGACGACCTAAGAAATCGAATCTCGTTTCGACGATAATAGTAAATAATAATAAACAGTTTCTAGTGTTTGGTATTTCTCGCTATAACTTTTGTATTTTTTTTTTTTTTTTTTATTTAATTTGTACTTTACAATTTATCCAGCTGGACATTCGGTAAATGGCAGGACAAATATTATTTGGTATAGTTTGGTATTTTTACTGTTTATAATATCATCAATGCGAAACAAGAAGAAAGTTACATTACCGGTAATGTTCCCCATGGGAACAAAAGCAGAGTAGCGGAAATTAGCTTTTGCTATTTACATTATCGTACTCTCATAGAAAGAAGACTAAAAAGAAAACACTCCACTAACCTCACTAAGGAAATGAAATAGTCAAACTTGAAGATGATATCGCACTATTTAGCAATTAAGTTAGGAAAATTTACCAAATGTGCAGCTGGACAAATTGTAAAGCAGAAATTAAATAATAAAAAAGGCATTACTTTCAAGGAGAGACAAGGTAAGAAGTGAGATTCCCGGTAACGTTTTGCTGTGCAAATAAAAGCAGAATTAAACGTTCGAAGGTATCCTGCATCGAATAATAATAAATTGGCTGAAATTAGCGAAATTGAAACTTTGATAGTTTAATTTGCGTGAATGGCATGCAAGTACAAAGTTTCTCTTTGTCCACAGGCAACCCATTCTGCCCGTATTATTTTATTCAACAAAGAATGCAAAATATCCCTTTTTCAACAATTACACCGATAATAACCTATAATTTATCTTTCCAACTAATTATAGATCTGCTCTGCCATATACCAACGTTTCATTATGTTTCTCTTTCCCTTCGAATTATCAGAGACACGTGGTTTCACAGACACGTACGTCCCTTTCCGACCCGATCGTCAACCTTATAATCAAAACGCACGTCCCTCCTCGTCGACCGATCATGCTTTACTTTCCATCATTTAAAATGCAGTTACACGCGAGACCAAACGAACAGAGAATTTATTGCGACCCGAATGATTCTCGTTCCGTGTTGAGCGGTGCGCTGGCCCTCCCAGCCTGCGGAGCCTCATTAAAGCTTATTAAATGATTTTCCGGGCCAATTTCATTCAATTACATCGCCGTGTACGGCACGGTAATTAACTTATCCGATTTTTAGAAGCCCTGCATCTCGACTTTTCGCAAATTGTCGTAAATCACGGACTTCCCTTCCATCCTCTTCTCCAACTCGAAAACGCACACGTTCATTTCATGAGACTCGAAGATGGTATCCCGCTGGGGTTAGCCATCCACATTTTATTCAGCAATTAAATTAGAAAAATTGACCAAATGTCCAACTGGACAAATTGTAAAGTACCAATTAAATAATAATAATAAAAAAAAGAAAACTGACTGCTTAAAATAGACAAACTGGAAGATGGTACTTCGTTGGGGGTAGCCATCCACATGTTATTCAGCAATTAAATTAGAAAAATTGACCAAATGTCCAGCTGGACAAATTGTAAAGTACAAATTAAATAATAAAAAAAAAAGAAAAAACTTTCACTGCTTAAAATAGACAAACTGGAAGATGGTATTTCGTTGGGGGTAGCCATCCACATGTTATTCAGCAATTAAGTTAGAAAAATTAACCAATTGTCCAGCTGGACAAATTGTAAAGTAAAAATTAAATAATAAAAAAAAAGAAAAAACTTTCACTGCTTAAAATAGACAAACTGGAAGATGTTATTTCGTTGGGGGTAGCCATCCACATGTTATTCAGCAATTAAGTTAGGAAAATTGACCAAATGTCCAGCTGGACAAATTGTAAAGTACAAATTAAATAATAATATTAAAAAAAGAAAAAACTTTGACTGCTTAAAATAGACAAACTCGAAGATGTTATTTCGTTGGGGGTAGCCATCCACATGTTATTCAGCAATTAAGTTAGGAAAATTTACCAATTGTCCAGCTAGATAAATTGTAAAGTAGAAATTAAATAATAAAAATTTCATGAAAAATGGGGCAGAGCAACAGAAATAGTTCTTGCTCTCTCTCTCTCTCTCTCTCTCTCTCTCTCCCTCTCCCTCCCTCTTTTGTATAGTCGTAAGATTCTTTTTGTGGAAGTAGACATCCCTGAACCGCCTCGTGGGATCGATCGGTAAATAAAATAAAATCCCCGGGGAATTTCATGGAAACGTTCTCGTTAGATCGTGGCTGCGTTCCTGACGCGTTTACAAAACACCACCGATCACTGTCATTCAAATCGTATCGGACTTCCTGTCGCGACCACTCGTTCTTTCTCGTCTGTTTGCTTCTGTCGTTAGACTGCGGATGTTTGTGCGTTTACGTGACATTTAAAGATGCTTATGATACAATACGTATATCTACAGGGTGGTCCATGCAACTGTTTCATGTTATAACTTCGTATAGCTGCAGGAAAATGATGAACGATCGGAGGAGCGCTACATCCATACGATTGTGTCTTTTTTAGAAATGCAATGGGGCATGTGGAACCAGAAACGCCGCTAGTTGGACGACAGCAAAAGCAAATGAATTGCTCGTTTCCAGAATCTTCTGCAACACCTTGTTTTCTCGCGAAAATTTTACATGTTTTTGTTATTTTTGTAGAAAAATTTGTGTAGGAATTTTATATCTCTATGTGTCTATTTTACGTATTTCTGTTTATTTCTATTTTTCTAATTACGTTCGCAAAAATATGGATTTTTATAAACAGTCGCGAGTTACTATTTGCTTGTGGAATTTTTGGGAAAATTTTAATTTCATTTTGTTGCGATTATTTCGAGCGAAGCTTGTGATAGGATAACGTGGCTCCGCTACACTGATTTTATTTGACATTTTGTTGCTGATGATTCACGGTTACGAGCTGGATGGATGGAGGGAGTCACGCAATTAGCAATTAGGACGAGTCCTGTCTCCTGCTTCGCGCGGATAAAAAACACTGGCCGAGGAAAGAGATAAATGGTATAACAGGATTTATCTTCCTCTGACGACACTTCCCTTTTGCAAGTATAACGATGCACCTGCAACTGCTAATGCACAACAGTAATAACAATAGAAACAGCAACGTGTGAGTTGTTTCGCTACGTTGGTATAAGAATTATTCTTGCAAGTACAACGATGCACCTGCAACTGCTAATGAACAACAATAATAACAATAGAGACAACAACGTGTGAGTTGTTTCACTACGTTGGTATAAGAATTATTCTTGCAAGTACAATAATACACCTGCAAATGCTACTGAACAACAGTAATAACAATAGAAACAACAACGTGTGAGTTGTTTCACTACGTTGCTATAAGAATTATTCTTGCAAGTACAACGATGCACCTGCAACTGCTAATGAACAACAGTAATAACAATAGAGACAACAACGTGTGAGTTGTTTCACTACGTTGGTATAAGAATTATTCTTGCAAGTACAACGATGCACCTGCAACTGCTAATGAACAACAGTAATAACAATAGAAACAACAACGTGTGAGTTGTTTCACTACGTTGGTATAAGAATTATTCTTGCAAGTACAACGATGCACCTGCAACTGCTACTGAACAACAGTAATAACAATAGAAACAGCAACATGTGCGTTGTTTCACTACGTTGATATGGAATATATATATACAACATAGACAATCGTTCATTTATCAACACTCAACTTAAACCGAGTTACTTAATTTCACGACGTTTAATAATACTTTGTATTCTTGTATTTTGTATACAACGTTTAAAGTATTGAGATTCAACATCATTCATAGAAAACATGTAGCACGTGTTTTCGAGTGTTAATACTTCCAAGTAAAATCAAAATAACAAATTACGATATTTGCTAACGATAAGTGTACAAATGATCTGCTTACATTCCATTTCCTTAAAATCGCGCTCATGAAAATATGAGTTTGCATAAATTTGCATACCAGTCTATTGGGTTGGCAACTAAGTGATTGCGGATTTTATCAATACCACCTAATGACAAAATCCGCAATCACTTAGTTGCCAATAGTTACTATGAAGTTATTAAAGAAACGTGTCCAATTCTGTAATATATTGAAATAAGAATTGAAATGATTAGTCTACGCTAATCTAATTTTCCTAACAGCATAATTTCGCGAATACCGGAGGAGGAGATTTGAATCATCGATAATCAACCTGATCGTCAACGATTGTTATCTCTGGAATGGGGCGTGAAATGTTGATAGTTTATCTAGTAAACTAACGGTATTATCGTTTCTTATGTTATCGCACGTCGCATTACGAGCAATTTGCAAATAATTACACGGAATCTACTATACGCGGTGGTCATAAAAGTGTTCTTATAAACAGGTCATTTTCAACCAGCCGCACTGCAATTTTCTGCTAATCGCCTTATTATCAAATTACATATAACGTACTGGCAACTCGCGCATTAATATTTCAACGTGCAAGTGTGTAATCAGAGTTTACATCGTCGTGACTGCCCTTACGACGTTAAATACGTTTGGCTTAATTAACAAAAAGCCTACCGATGCTGTCACAATTGCTGCATTCGAAACAAAGGAACCACGAAACTTCATTGATATCTCCACGTTATATTTCCACACTATCTGTTGATCTATTTTTCTCCCCGTACAATTCTCTATATACCTCGTTCATATTCACATTGTTGCACTAATTGCCAAATAAGCGCCATACTAATTGCTTGAGTGAAGATTTACGTCCACTACTCTGTACAAGTATTTCCATACTCGTGCAATCCAAACGAAACATTGATATTTTTAACACATTTTCAACACTACGATAGAAGAAGTGTTTCTTCAGCGTTCAATGTCTACTTCTTGCCATAGCTGGGATCAAATTTTCTGTTAAATCAAAACTGAAACGAGCAATAATCATCCGTGATGAACAGCTGATGTTAACAACATCGAACAGACTTAACTCAAATTCATTTAACTTAGACATCTGTAGAAACAATTTCCATCCACCTTCAATCGTCGCTTTTTTATTTGTTCCAACTAGCTGCTATGTACTATAACAAACTAGCTACATGATACTCGAATTTCTGTGTTACCCTCTGTTGGAACACCCGTTAGGAATTGAATTTCCAAAAACGCTCGAACACGTGTTTGTTTACCTTCAATGAGTAGTCCGCGTGTCGAATTTCACGTGACTAATCCCAGCAACTCGTGAGATACGTATGTCCTTTAAAAAAAAAATGTTACCCCTCTTTTATCCCTCCCAGGGTTCGTATTTGCAAAAATTTTATGCTACCCCACGTCTACGTCATAAAACATGTATACCGTCCAAATTTCACGTTTCTAGGTACAGCGGTTTGGACTGTGCGTTGGCAAGTAAATCGGTGGGTTGTGCACTGTACACTCGGTTACTCGGTTACACTCGTTAACTAACATTGTACACTGGATTCGTTCCACGCGAATGAAAATCCCGCAAATACAACCTGTCAGTGCAAAAGAAAAATTATGTACACATACGATGACTAGCACAACGTGGTGTACCTTTATCCTCGTCACGTACAACACTAACGCGTTTCAACATTGCCGAGCAAGTTGCTGTACACACTTGTTGCTTTCAAAACTTCTAGCCTACTGTATATATACACTGGTATATACAAAATATACAGGGTGGTTGGTAAATGGTAATTTTTTAATAAAAATTAAAAAAAATTCTTTTTTTTTCGTTTTTCTACAGTGAGATCCGTTATAACGAGGCGTGATAAAGTGCGCGCGTACCGAGCGAACATTCAAAGTCGATTTTCTCGAAAACAAAGCCTCAAACGAAAAATTTTTATTCCATATTTTCGACTTCTTTTTTCGCGTAGAATCACCCCCTTTCCGCTTGTACCACCAGTTACCAACCACCCTGTATACAAGTGTACAAAATGCTGCGTGAGCGCAGCCGCCAATTCTTCGCAGTGTGTCGTAACTGTTTATTGTTCCGCTGGAAATCACAGCGAAATGGGCACCGCGTTCAAGTTCAAGAGTTTTATCCTAAGCATTAGCTTGTCCTTACAACAACGCATCTTTGCACAAACACGAAAGTTAATCTGTCAAACGTGGTGGTCTTTAAATATTTTAACAGAAGAGAATGTGCCATACGTAATTCAATGGAATACTACAAAACAAAAATGTCGTGCGTCTATCATTTCCTAATATAAGAAAAGAAGCTTTTCGGACAACCTAACACATTTTACATACTTGCAACAATTACATACAATTCGGAAACGTGCAAACACCAACGCGCGATACTGTACGTAGAAACCTGTATCTTCGAAACGCATCGTTTGGCCAAGCAAAGATCCTGTTTTTCAGGTCTACTATCTTGTCCGACGATACCCGACAAATTTCGTGGCTGTCATTCGGGATAACATCGAAAGGAATCAGGGCACTGTGACCGGATCGGTCGTCCCTGGGGTATCGCGTCTACCGTGCTAGTGGCTCACGCACCGTAGCACAGAGAGGCAACACAGCCGTCTTGGTTGCACCCTGAAATAAGGTAGCCCCGACGACGAACCAAGGAGCCGACGTGGGTGGCCCCAGAGAGATTTGCCTTCCGCTAAATATCGCCTTTGCGCCCTCGACGTGGGTGGCCCTCTCTCTTTCTCTCGCTGCTCGCTGGCCGAGGGGAATCCTCATCCTCCGTGGCGTGGCTGCTTTTGCCCTCCTTCGTCCTCCGTCCAGGAGCAACCGTTGTTGTCTCCTGTCCTCCTCCTCCTCCTCCTCCTCCTCCTCCTCCTCTTCCTCCTCTATCTTCTCTTCCTTCGTCGTCATCTTCTTCTTCTTCTTCTTCTTCTTCTCCTCTTTCTCTTCCTCTTCTCCTTCGCTCTGCCTACCATTTCTCTATGTATGCGTGATATTGGAGTATCGCGACGAGGATTCCTCTGGAAAGAAACGGTTCCAGGGAAAGGAGAGCGGCTCTCAAAGATGAATAGGTGTTATTATAGGTAAAGGTAATGAAAGATATTGTTACGCTGTAATAAATAGTATGCGGAATCCGAAGGCGAACCCATGGTGAGCCGGGATCGGTGCAAGCTGAACTGAGACGGTAATGATCGGTGTTCGAAGCCGTTTCCCTTCTCGGTTTATTGAGGCTAGCCAGGCAACCCGTTTGAGGGTAGATTTAGTGTTTCACGGGGAAATTAAGGTCGATTAGAACCCGGCGAATGAGGAGTGGCGAGACCTGCTCTTAGCGTTTGCACGGCGATCATGCGCCAGGAGCGAGACGCACACGCTAATTGTCCATTGCCATTGTGCCCTTCTTTTTACCCATTTAAGCGGTGATTAACGTTAATTGTTGCGTTCTCCGGAATAATTTCTTGATGGCTCGCCGATCGTCCTACGTGTAATTACATGGAAACAATAAATAATTAATAATTATGAGATTAACGAATTAAATGAGATAATAGGATCGTTGTTCGAACAAGTAGCAACAATCTCGTCCGACTGCACGGTAGATCGCCACTGTAGAAGCAACTTACTTGCCATATTGTATCGTAGAATTTACGCTTGTTTATTATTATTGAGGATAATCCAGGCTTTAGAACATAGACTTTCCTATTAATTGAACTATCATGGAAGTGTAATTAATTTCTAATAGGAAATAACTGGGTGCTAATAAAATTGTAATCGACTCTAATTTCTTAATAAGTACAATCTTTTCATAAGTATCATTTGCCGTTCTAAGAAACAACCCCCTTCCTTTGAAAAAAAAGATGACCCTGAAAGATCTGCTGAAACACTAACCTCGACAGACTCGGTCAAACGACGGGTTTCGAAATTTAATTTAAAATTCCACGTTCATCTGACTTTCTGTAAACTCTTACACTGTCTCGTTAATTGTTAATATAACAATTTACCTAAAGTCAGACGAGCGAAAGAAACAACGACGAACGCACAATTTGAAATTGAATTTTGCAACCTGGTAAGGTCAACGTTCAGTTTTTAAGAACAATACCCTCTCCACCGACGAATTGTTAATGTTTTATCCAACAGAAATGTAATTCTCGTTTTGTTTCACCTTTTTCGTAAAATTAACAAAAGGAGAGTCTGCCCTCCCTTCGACGTATATACTCGTCGTCGTTTGATTTGAACTACGCGCTCCCTAGGGGATTCTTAAGACGAAATTCCCCGCGTACCTTGAAAATAACACCTATTTACCCATTTTATCGAACGTGCACTACGATCCGGAGCCAAAGGGTCTCCGAGTTCTCGAGCGAATGGCTTGCGTAATCAATTAGCACCCTCGGCGAGCGGCACGCGGAGGAATGTCGAACGTGTGCAACTCGCGGCGTAACGTTGCACAGCTAAGAATGAGAATTCCGCCGGGGAGGAAGACAGACGGAAAGAACATTCAGAAAAAGTTGGCCAATCGTGCAGTATAAATAACGTCCGGCGCGCGCAAGAACGACGCGAGCGAGGGCGTTTTTACGCGCGGTTCTGCCAAAGAAGCAAAGGAAAAGAAAAGAAGGCGAAACAAAACGGAAGAGTAGGCGAGCTAAGTCGAAACGCGTATACAGTGGCGTGCAAAAGTTTTCGGTTGCATAGATTTTTCCCTTTAATTTCAGTATCATTTGTTATATGTTATTTTGTATATATATATATATATATATATATATATACAGGGTGTTCCAGAACCAAAAGCTAAAATCTACGTGAAAAGATATACATAAATTTGGATAGTTGGCGATTAGGCAGACTGCGAGATCAGCTGCGAAGATATTTTTCCATTTGAGGCTTCGTTTTCGGGAAAACAGAGTTCCGTCGTGTTTGCTCAACGATTTTATCTCCTTCAAGTTAAAAAATATCCACGTTCGAATTTTATTCGGAGACCTGTCGGATGCAGTTGAATGGCGATTTCTTCTCAGCTCAGGTTAAGAAACCTTAAAAAATACCACTTTTGCACGACTTGTCATTAAACGTATTATTCCCAGTGTCCAAGGGAAATTTATTATACTTTTATTTCGATTTATCTTCCTCCTAGTATTATTATTATTCGGCCCAATATGCGGGACCACGTTGAGTGTACGCAACATGCAACATGCAACATGTCAGTGATGCTGCCACTGATGATGATGGCAGAGGATTATATTTATTCCGTGGCGGCGATTACAAAAGAGGGAACAATAGTGAAAAATAGGTCCGATGTTTTTGCTGTTCCCTTTGGGATCGCGAAGAATGTGCTGCAGGTTCGCGGTTCAACCTGTACGAAACAAAGAAAATGAATGTAATACGATATAAGCTACAAATTGCAAGATATCTGCTCCTTCTTTATTTATATAAATGTCCATTTTTCATAGGAGAAACAAAGTTTCCTGAGATTTCTTTAGAAATTTCCTAGGTGTTGCATAGCAGGTGTTACATAACCTAAACGTAGCGTTTCTTAAACTCGCAGCATTTCGCATCTTCTGACGCTCTAAGCCCCTTCAACATCTTATTAACGAACGTCTATTAATTTTGTCGCGTGTCGTTATCACGTCGCGTTATTTTCGCCGCAAAAGGAAAGCACGTTGCTCTATTTACGATGTTTCTCAGATCAGCTGTTCCATGTTAGGTTAGGTTACCGCACAGCGACTCGCCAAAGTGTTTCAGCGCCCTTTAAAATAGAACAACCGTACGAGAATTCGACCAAACGACTCGATTCCTCTCACAACTTCCAAGGACCACTTCACCAGGCGACGTGTGAACGAAATTCGGAAAAGATCGCAACCGATCGCGATCGGAGTGCGAATAAAGTAGCAGAGGTCGCTCCTCGCAGCTCTTCCACCCGAGCCTCCAACGAAACTGCAAAGAAAGAAAGATCTCGTAAATTCAGGTCGCTTGCGCGTAATACGCGGGGTTTCACTCGTCCTTCCTCTATTTCACCCTGCGCTCTTTTTCACCTTCCACCTTTCGAGCAAAAAGCGCGCGTGCACGATCGTTGAACCAGAAGAAAAAGGACTCGCGATGGATGGTGGTAGCGAGCGGAAGGCAGAAAAGGGAGCAACGATTGGGGAGACGCGAGAGGAGAATCGAAGTGAGAGTGGAGCGGTGAATCGGAGGAGAGCTAGAGAAAGGAGAGCTAGAGAAAGGAGAGAAAGAAGAGAATGGAGCGGGCCAAGAGCAGAGGCAGCGAAGGAGAGACGGAGAGAAGGTCAGAGAGGCGACACAACGCGTGTGGTCCACCCTGTGTTGGACGACGAGCAGGTCGAGACCAGGACGACGACAGCATCTTATCCGAGACCTCCGGATCGATCGATCAATGGCGAGATCGATGCCTTCTCGGGCCAGACCGATCGAGTACTTACTTACGTGGCACGCTCGGCCGCACAAGTATTTTTCACCCTGCAGGCGGCGACGACCACGAACGACCACGTGCATCGTTCGGTCTCGACAAACCATATCGTACGCGATATTGGAATTTGCCTGCTGGAAAAATACCTTTTTTCTCTCACTTTTCGTTCGTTCGGGTTTTTGGTCGCGAAAATTTCGGACGACCGTGCACCGCGTAGGCTGCACACCGTTTAAGCTACGAGAGTGAGAGAGGCAACGGCGCGGTAAAAGTGAAACTAAGGTCGTTGCTGCACGACCAAGTTTCTCGGTACCGTTGGAAATTACGTGCCACCGTGTTATTCGCAAAGGAGCGTGTATTGGCTTGGCAACTAAGTGATTGCGGGTTTTGTCATTGGGCGGTATTGACAAAATCCGCAGTCACTTAGTTGCCAGGCCAATACGTAGCTTGTGAACTGAAGATTCCTTGTAAACGACACTGTAAGTGGGACAATTTAAAAATCTTATTTTTTTTTATAGGGACGCACCGTGGTACAGAATTTAAGGGAGATTTTGCATTCGTAAATAATTACCAATAGCGTTCACTGTATAACAGAATGTTTCTTTTTATTATTATTATTTAATTTGTACTTTACAATTTGTCCAGTTGGATATTTGGTAAATGTAACAGAATGTAAGCGCCATATACGATGCACATGTTGCAACACACGCACGCTGAATATCACCAATTTTGTAGCAATTCTTACTCGCCACATTATAAACTATATTTTTGTAATAAAGATAAAAAGAAGATATCGAAAAAATAGTATCTTTTGCTTTTGTACAAGTTGCATGGGGACAAAGAGAATTGGTGCTTGCAGTGTTTGCAAATTTGAACCAATGGCACATATTGTATTTCTGTATTTTCAATTTTTTGTTTGTTCATAATTGCAATATATCAATGCAAAAAGTAGACAATTTTGTGACGCATGAACAAATAAAATTTCGAAAATCTATTAAAAAGTTTAACATTGTAATTGAATTATCATTTAGTTTTTACCTGATCGTTGTTGGACGGATTTATCATTTAACGTCGTTAAGCGTGAAGGTAGAAACGTCGATGAACATCTCTTAAACTTTTCCTCCTTTTGATGAAAGCAACATACATTTGCATATTCCAAACCATTTAACTCTTCTTCCAAACATTTTCCTGTATCCTGTGAGCAGCCTGTAGAACGAGTGGAAAATCGTGGAACCTGCGAGAATCGAAGAGTTAATCAACTGTTGCGACCTGTTTGGAAAAACACCCTACTAACCTAACCTCACTAAATAAATAAAATACTCAAACTCGAAAATGGTATCCCGCTGGGCGTAGCCATCCACATGTTATTTATCAATTAAGTTAGAAAAATTTACCAAATGTCCAGCTGGACAAATTGTAGAGTACAAATAAAAAATAAAAAAAAACCTGTTTGAGAAGCGTGTACCTAAAATGTGTCGCGTTGTTCACGTTACGTACAATTTCTCTTATTTGTCCCTTTCATTTCGTCTTGGCC
This sequence comes from Bombus cullumanus, assembly GCA_014737535.1. Taxonomy (NCBI): domain Eukaryota; kingdom Metazoa; phylum Arthropoda; class Insecta; order Hymenoptera; family Apidae; genus Bombus; species Bombus cullumanus. The sequence goes on along the minus strand of JACXIX010000010.1, from coordinate 2,426,747 downwards.
TTCAAATATTTCACTTTTCGCTGAAATTGCCATTTAAATAGCAAACTGTAACACAACGAGCATAAGTACTGGCGTTTTTTTCGTGACGAGTATACTCGTCGAAAGAGCGGCCAACTGGTTAACGAACAGATTCATAGCGAAAAGGAACGAGGGCCAATATCGCGGTTGAAAAATCACGCAAGAACCGAGGCCGGTGAACGCGGTGCCGGTTATAATACCGAGACGCAGCCGGTCACCTAATGCTAATGCAACTACCATTAGCAAGTAGTGAATCGAATGTAAAGTCGGACGTAAGGTGGGACCACACAGGTCGACGGTAGAGGGTTATACGGGGCCAGCAGATGCAGTGCCCCATAAACAGCGGGGCGGGACCACCCAACGCGCCTCTTCCTTCGTTTCGTTCCTTCGTCTGTTTCCTTAATAACCACGATAGCCGGCCGGTTGCAGCGCGAGAAACGCGTATATAGCTTAGCCGCGTGACAGTCCGCGAAAGTGAACGCGTAACGCGCGCGAACCCTCGCCAGGATCGCCGTATCTACGCCAATTATCGTAATTTAATGGAACAACGATAACAATTACCTGGAGAAGGGATCGTTTGGTGAACGAGAATGCGTAAATTAAGCCCTCTTGTAGCGTACACTGTGCAGTCTAATGATCTCAGGTTAATTTCTTTCTTTTCGAGCGGAGAGTCGATCGAGAGAAGACTGAAATCTTATCTACAAAATTCCACTTTGTAGGAATGTCTTTTCTTTTCTTTTATGGGACAGTTAAACGGACGAGGGTTTGTGTGGCGAGCAGTTCGCTTCTTTCAAAGTGTACCTCTGCGTGCAGTTTTATTACTGAAAATATAAGTTGGCAAAAACTATAACATTAATTCCCTATAACACCTCGTACAAAGCTGACGAATTGCAGCGGTGTCGCATCGGGCTCGATTTCCTTATTGGGTTGGCACCACTTAGTTTCTAACCTAATAATTTCGATCGCGGTGTCGCTCGTTGCCGATGTTCACGCGCGAAACAGGGAAAGAAAGTGAGATATTGCAACGGTCGTAAAGTCACACCTCATACTGCTTTATGGGGTTCGCGTGTTACCGACCCGTTTTGTTGAATTCCACCGAACCTCGTCGGATTTCCTCGCTTCGCCTGCTTCCACCACGTTTGTCACGTTGCTGATCGTTGTTGGGATATGTACATAATGGGTAATATACAAACGGCCCGTGGCGAGGTTTATTCGATACCTTTGAATTCGCATGATCGCGAGCACCTTCGTTTCAATAATAAACAACTCTCGTTAAATATGCTGAAACGTTTAAACAAGTTGTTGCCAGTTACACTGGAAAATCATCGATAAATTTGAAGACACGAAGAGATCGCAGCAGAGAAATATAAAAGGTACATATTGTTTTTACTTTGATAGAGCATCTAGAAATTAATGTGTACTGGCTAATCAGCCACACGTATAACCTAGTTAGACAAATTTACCAAATGTCCTGCTGGACAGACTGTAAAGCAGAAATTAAAATTAAAAAAATAACATTTGATCTTCCTCTTGTATGGACAATAAATTAAAAATATATAAAAGAATAATAAAACCTGTGTGGACATAAGGTGCAGCACTCTGGCCAACAGCAGTAGAAAGCTACATATGTAAGATGGAATAACTGCAAGCTTAATTCGAAATTAAACGGAAATTCGACACTGAAGTTCCAGCGATTTTGTTTTACAAGGTTTTTTTTTTATTGTTTAATTTGTACTTTACAATTTGTCTAGCTGGACGTTCGGTAAAATTCCGGCAGTGTGGCATAAAAAAGAAACTTTTGATTGTCACTACAAACGTGATTGTGTACGAATATATATATATGATATAGCTTTAATCCATAAGCTATATCATTTTACCAAATGTCCTACTGGACAAATTGTAAAATTTAAATAAATAAATTATTTAAAAAAATATATATATATGCGCATTTTCAGTCCGCAATGGCGTCCGAATGAAGAAGATTATTCACGAATCCCCAGAATAATAATCTGCCAAATGTCTCCATAGACGGTGGAGAAGAAAGGAAGAAAGATTTTTGTCGATCATTGACCCACAACAGTCAACCTCTTCTTCTAATTGTTTACAAGTAGAGGTAAGTTTTATGCGAAATCTATTGGCGTCTGTAATAATATGATAAGTCACGTTTTCATCTTTTTTTCTTTTTTTTCCAGAAGTAATCAATCGCAGTAGGTTCAATTGTTCCATGCTTGTGAAGTATATTTACGAAATTTAGATATCCTACGCAGACGTTGAACCTATTCGAGGAAATCAGCTTCTCGATACAACCGCCGAATGCTGCTACGAATTAAATCAATGAACGATTGCCTCGCTGATAAATTGGGATAGGCGTGCCGTTTGTAAATTCCACTCTTCTATCTTGTCTGATAAGCAACGCCGAATAAACTCGAATAAACTCGTATCTGTTCGATGGAAACAGATTAGAAAATCTATATCGCTCCACGGTTAAATTAACAGAGCGGAGCTGTTGCGCGACACAGCTACACAGACTACATACACAGGCACAAGGGGACATAAATGGCTGTCGAAGAAACGTACTTTACGATTCCTCGGTTCTTCAGATAAAACGAACGATTTTGTGTATTCAGTTGTACCGTGTCACGCATTAATTATGGACGTGACTAAAACCACGTGTGGGAACACTCGAAGTTGGCTACCTGTGTTCAACCCAACACGTGTGCGCTTTCTCAGAGGCCAGCTTCCTATAATGCTGCGTCAGATTGACTCTCGAGAAAGAGATAATGACAGCCAGAGGCTACTTTAACAGAGTAACGATGCTTGTTCGTCGGCCTTCTACCTATCGAATGCGGTGACAGCGTCGAGTACGATTTACATCGGAACGCATGGCCGCCGTTCGCATGCTCTTTAAATATCGTAAAATGGAATTGGGAATATGGAACACGCGGACGCAAAACGAGATGAGCAATAAGTTGGTAAACATACAGCGGTGAAGCTAGAAAAATTTGCTAGTAAATTGCAAAAATTACAAAGCAGCGGTGATCCTTAGTCTCTTTCATCTCACGGCACGCATAAATTAATTACTGAAATTCTGCGTCGAAAAAATAGATTGTATGTTTATATTTATCATACACGAATCTGTCTATAGGATCGCCAAATTTCACAACAATTTCATGTTCGTTTTAGATATATATATATTTTTATTTATTTATTAAAACTTACAATCAATTCTCGCATTGAGAATTTCCAGTAATTTTTTCTGGCGTGGTACAATGACATGGTTAATTATTTATAACAAGTTAGAGCTTATTATAAATATGTATAATTTATAAGTGAAATGTTTTAGATATTTAACGTTGGAACTTATTGTACGTCCATATACGGACTGTTATGTCTTTATTGTATTTTTAATACAGTATACCAGCTAATGTATCTTGGAAGATGAAAAACATAGAGTAATTTTCCAGCGATCATTATGGTCCCTATCTTTTGTCACTAAGTGTACACAGCTGTGCTGTTTTCTGCTGTAATACTAACTCCAATTCGATATTCTGTAATATGAAATATCTTTCTCGTAATAATAAAGAATGTAAGGAATGGTCAGGTAATAAAAAATCAAAGATTTACTCTTCCATCATTGAGAATTACTATTTCCACGAAACGTATCGATGGGACGTTCGCCTAGATTCTACTCTGTTTCAAATTTTTGCTAAAATATTACAGCTGGAACATAATTATTGTTTCAGTTCCACCTTTGATATATGACCGTTTTCTCGGAATTCTAGCGCGAAAAATTTTTTTGCGACCTTTCAGACCGAAACTGTTTGTCCTTTTTCAGACTCCTCTTTTCAACCAGCTAGGTTCTATTAATGACCGGCGCGGTCTTCTCGTACAACTTGTTTTTCAAATCTCCTCTTTACGAAAATTAAATTTTATCCTATTAATATACGTCACACGACAGCGAAATTTTAATACTAATTCCACGATTATTTTACTGCAAAGAATGCCTAATTCGAATAGATGAAATTACGCAAGTCAAGTCATCCGCTATTGTCGTATCCTACAGACCAAAAATATTTTTCGTTTGAAAATTTAATGAATAATTCCACGTTCATCGTTGTTTCTTTCGTTCAGCTAACTTCATGTAAATTCTTGCATTAATCTGATCAATCAATTTCTCAATTTCTGTTAATGGAAGAGTCTACATAAGGTTAGATGAACGAAAGAAATAACGACTCTTACGGCTCTTTTAAGGTTAGTTCTCGTATCCTAACCTGTCGATCTTTATCAAACGCAACGCCACTCTGATCCTTTAAAAAGCGAAACGTTTGATTCATCATCGGTTTCGATCGCTAACGGAATCGACGTATCTTCTTCGGGGCAGTTGCTCGACGAGACTTTATCTTTTTAGGCTTATGGATTAGACGCGTTCACGAAACATGATTTATGCCGGCTTAATAGTTTCACGGCGGTTCCCGGCATTCGGCCAGCCCATAATCCTTTTTATTACCTCAAAGACGTTTCACAGTGACGGGTCTATCTATGTGGAATTCAGGTATCGTGCATCTAAAAAAGCCAAAGCCGGCAATAAAGTGTCCCGAAGAGTTCATAAAAGTCGGCGCTTTCACTGAAAACGCGTTCTCCTGTCCATTCGACAGCCACCGCGGGGCCATTAACTTTAACCTACACGCGATCCACCATTGACTGTATCGTGAACGCAATTTCCAGTGTGTACACGACACCCTTTTTCTTCTTCTTCTTCTTCTTCTTCTTCTTTCCTTTTTCTCTTTAAGTTCTTTGTTTCTAGTCACGCGCCTGTTATACACTCGTTCCTTTTTGTCTTCTCCCCACTCCTCCCGCCCACCCCGCTCCACTAATTTTTTTCCCTCTTCCCTTCAGCTTCCCAACTTTTTTTTTCCTTTCTTTGCTCCCTTTGGAAATCTCGAATTTCTAGGAAAGCAGCAAAGGATTGTGAGTCCTAGGGAGATCCGACCACCCACGTGGAGATGGGGCTCTTTACACTTTACAGCCTGCTGGAGTGTCCGGATACGGGATATTTTTGGTAACTTTAAACCACAGAATGTGGCACAAGATTATGCAGCCTTCTCATTTTCCCTTTTCTCTCACTTGCTGGAGAGAGAGAAAGAGAGAGAAAAAGAGAGAGACACAGAGTAAACAGTAGCGCAAGGAAGTTGCTTCGACTTACGTGTCTTGATATTGGAGGTCTACGGAGGAAAGACATTTTGGATAAGATAATTTTGTTTGTAATTTGCGCATGTCGCTTTGGATTGTACGAAATATAGAAGTATGCAAATACGCAGTGGGGAAAATAAAAATATAATCTTTGTTTGAATCATAGAGGTATGTAAATTCGTAATGGGGAAAATATAGAGACTTTTTTGTATAATTTATGAGTGTTGTGAGAAGTACAGAAATGTGTCAACGTGTAATGGAGAGTGCAGAGATCGTTCTTTTAATGATTTAGGAATATTGTGTTGGCCTATGTAGAATATACAAATACGTAAATATGTGACGAGGGGGGGCGGGAGATCATTATTTTCCCCATAACCTATGAATATTATTTTGGATTATGTGAAATACAGAGAAGTGTACAAAATTAGAAGAGAAGCGTGCAAAATTACACAGTAAAGGAATTTCTTCGATACAAAATATTGCTTTTATTTTTTATTCTCGTTTTACCCGAACGTGTTAACGTTTTCCTGTTGCGCAGAAATCGAACAAAATTCGTGGACGAAGGACGAGAGCAAGCTCGAAAAATTTGTAATTCGTAACACATTTTTCACAATTTTTCTTCAAATAAAGATCCTTGCATAACAATTAAGTTACTAAAGACTAAGAAATAAATTTTCCCAAAGAAATTGCACGATTCGTAAAGCGATACGTTCACCGAGAAAATAACTTTCTTGCATTCGTGTTCCAATGGCTGATAAAGCCACGAAACAAGAGATACGAGAGATGCAATTCGATTAACTGTTTTTGTTATCATGAGAGGCGTGCAATTGGTCGCGAATTGTAGTTCGGTCGCGTCGTTTCTATCTGATTATAATCGACAGCTTAAATGTCGCGCAGACCAACGTCTATATCACAGCAAATAATTTGTCGAACGATGTAACGCAACTGCAATTTCTTGCATGACGTTTAACGCCATCATAGGTCGCGACTGAGTTTTAATGGTCGATCGTTTCACACAAAAAGACGTTCCGTGTCGAGGATCACTATGGGTAATCGACTTCGAAGGATAATCGAGGATTCGTCCGGCACTCGCGTCTTCCTCGGCGCTCCAGTTATTAGAACTGATTCCACTCTTAGCTGAACGCGAATTCAGGCCTGTCTCTATCCGAAGTTGATAGATTGGTCGCAGGCTCATTAATCACCGTTTAATTAGTCCCGAATTAATTATTGAGTTCGAGCGAGACGCAGCAGATCATTTTCGCTGATAGCATGCAAATTAGATGAACCTCGAATGTTGGCTCGTGCGCGAATAGTTTTTCGGTAATTCTGCGGTTGAAATTACTTGTAACACAGTTTTTGTGATTAATTTCTTGTTCTTTCGATATTTAAGGAATTTCAGTCGAACAATCTTCTGTTCTGTTCTACAGGTATCTTAATTTTCTTATAATCAACAAATTTCAGTCGAATATGTTTCAAGGTCTGAAGCAGTTTTTTTTTACAGATTCTGAAACTATTTTCGAGTATTAAACTTATACCTTAAAATGTATTCTTCAAACTGAGATGAATAATTTTCAAACTTTAAATATGTAGTTCCCTCTAGTAAGGTATTTTTTTTATTGAAAAATTGGAACTGAAGTATCTTCAAGTTCTAAACGGAGCCTGTGGTAAATAATCTAAACGTTAAAATATTTTTCAAACAAGAAAATCGAAAGGAAATAATTTTCAAGTTTCGTGTACGTCTTTCTATTAGACTAGAAAGAAAATCAACGCTTTGGTGTATTTTTCAGATAACTTTAATCGGTTGTAATTACAATTGTAGAAAGGCCCTTGATGATTTCTCTTCGAAGAAATGTGCAGATTTGTAAAATGCGTGATTCATTGTTTTATAATGTTTTTGTCATATAATCCATACCGATCAGTGGATGTTCTTTAAGCATTTATAGCGAATCATTGCAGTGCGTCATTACGTGTACACCGAGTAGATTTAATACGAACAAGAATGAAGCGAAGATAATCGATGCCGTTGAATTACGAGGCTAATTTAGTCCACAGCTTTTTCTTTGAATTGGTTCTGAAGGTAACGTTGCCTGTAAGCTCCTGACGGGTCGTACTTAGCCTCCAGAAGACTCCATTCCTCCTCTCTATTGTCGATCAGATATTGCGAAAGCTTGTCCGCTATTTCTTTCTGCTTTTCGCTGCACGCTGAGCATCCGCGGGCCAATGCGTCGGGCAAGTTTTCTGCAATTTTAATTATAAATCGTTGAATTTATTTTTACACGCTAATTCAACTCAACGTAGGGACCATAGAAAGGGAGCTTTAATACAGCTATTCAGCTGACCCTTTTGGACGCGTTTTAAAAGAGAAGAGCTCGAAAGAGGTTCGACAAAAAGAAACTTGTACTTCTTACACTGCATCGAGTCGAGTATAGGTGTTTAACCAGTTGGCTGTTTTTCACAAGTATACTCGCCATGAAGATATGAAAATGGCAAACAGTCATAGCTTTGTGGCGGCACTCTACAGCGCAAATACCGCCACTCGACAACTAACATCTATCGGACGACGGTGGCGCAGTGGTTAGCGCATTAGATTACGAATGTTCGGAACCCGGGATCGAATCCCGGCGATCGAAGGTTCGATTTTTCTTCAACGATTCTAAAATAGGAAGAAAATATAGCAGTACCACCCCCAGCAGCCGACATCTACAGCCAGAAGCAACTACCATCACGGACAACACACAGAACACATGGCACACCTCAGCGCTTAATTCTACATTATATAATAACAGCCACACATACTCTGTGTCTGACGAGTATGTATACAATAGTACAGTACACGCGATATAAGTACATAATGTAATACAAATTAGAGCGATGGTGTGGTTGAATGTTCAAGTCCCAAATTATTGGATTATAGTTTCACTATGGACTTCATTGTTAATATTATATAACGATGCTTATATAATCATTCAATTGCTCTCTAGTTATTCGTTACATCACTAAAATAATCTTCTAATGGGTTAGACATATGGTGTACCTTGAACGTATTTCTGTTAAGATGACAAAGTTTCATAGTAGTAATATGAGGATTATTCATGAAGAAAGATGACAAAAGACAGAAGGCCACCGCGTGGATGAATTTTGACTTTAGAAATACTTGCAATTTCTTTCTCTGAAGAAAATTCACTCTAACGATATCGGATCTTGTTGTAAAAGTGTTCCTGGCACAGAAGGCTAACACGCAGCTTCCTGAGAGGAAGACAAAAGACAGAGATGACAAACTTCCTTGCAATCAAGAATCTCAGCTGCAATGATGCTAGCAGAAATGAATTCTATGCACGAGTAATTGTAACACGCGTTGGATCCTTTTTCTCAGATGGCAAAGGACGCGTAACCGATTTAATGCGCGGCCTTGTACCTCAGGAATAGTAACGACGCTCATAAAATTGCGGTCGACCGTGAAACGACAACGTTCTGAACATCACTGGAATATGCATACGAGCGCACGGACATATCGTAATTGACTCGTCCGACATTTCTCTGAGCGAAGGTGCCTTGTAACGACCTTTGCGATGATGCTCTAAACGATACCGCCATAGTTTTTCTTCCTCCTCCTGACGCTCAACCGTAACCTCTTGTTCGCGTTGCTTGTGTTTTCTTTGTTTCGGCTCGTTGGATGTTCGGTGGTTGTTACGCCAGGCTATGACACATGATAAGTAGTCTTTAATTGGAGTCATTGGATGATTGTGTTAAACATGTGTGCAGGGTAAGGGGAGGAAACATGGAATGCCACTAAGTAATGACTTTATTATATTTAGATAATCGCGTTTTAATATGTTAGTGCACTACTGAGGGACCAAGGTCCATTGAGTTTAACTGTATTGTTCATAGCATGGACCCCCTAACATTACACGGGAAGGCCAGTCAGATCATTTTGATCCATTAGTGAATTAGCAAAAATGATTGCTTTCATTTGATGTGTATTTTTCCTTATAATTGTCTTTTTGTAATTTAAAGCAATGGTGAACTAATAGCATATTCTGTGGCACTGAAACTCTATGGTAATTGGGATGAGAAAGAAGATTATTAGAGAAAGATGTGATTGTTTTATATTACCCTAAATTCTTCCTGTAAATTGAATATTAATACTGGAACGAAATACATAGTGTCTACTTGTATTGTTATCAAAATAAATAATATTCAATCATCCTGTCAGTATCTAGAAAAACATTCAAGTAGTCATGAAGCTAAGCGTGATCAGCACAGACATACAACAAGGGAAAAATCTAAATGAAAATTTGGCGATTTGGAAAGTTGAATGAAAAAGTTGAAAATTGACACAGTACAACCAGAAAGCTATGAAAAGGAAGATAAGTAAAATACTAAAGACCTCATAATAGCAACGTTAAGGAAGAAGCACAGAGCAATAACACAAATGTAATTAAATAGTAACTAGGAAAATACATTGTACTGTAGCATATTGGTACCAAAGTTAAATCATGCACATATAAATTATATTAGAACTAAGATAAAATAATTAAACTACATGTACATCTAATAATAATAGGCTGTAAAGATAGAATAACTATTCTTAGGGTTAAAAAGCATGTACATGTAACAAGTAAATTACTACGCTAAGCCAAAGAACCTCCTCGTGATAGACATACAGTCTGACTAAATAAAGTGTTCTTATATTATTATATTAATGTTTACAAGCGCTGAAAATAGGAAGAATGGAGACATTTCTTGTCCTATCCCATGAAGAAGATCAGCCATTCCCTGTTTTTACTCCAAAGTCTTTGCACTCACTACACATTTTATTTCTAATTTTTCATTATTCAACAGTTTTATAGCATCAAAGCGCCACTAGTAGAATGTAGTACAACATGAAATAAAATTAATACAATAAAATGTATGACCATTTTTTAAATAAATACGAACCACCCCTATACATATGTAAATAATAAATTATCTAAATGGAACAACGCACTATGATCGATTTATCACGCAAAACGACAATCATTCTCTCTCTATATATACAAAAAAAAAAATTTTACATAGGAAAAATCTCACTTTTAAGTTCAGCCGCGTCCGGGGTGCAAGTACCACGATCGAGTAAACAGTTCACGTATCCTTTCAGAAGTCTCTCGTTGTTCAGTACGAGGTTGATGTCGATGTCGTCGTACTTCGTCGTATATTTGTCTTCGGAATGTACTTCACCGAGCAGGAAGCAGATAGCAGCCACGACAGCAATCAGGACAGTCTTCATCTTCGTTGAGCGGGGATTCACCGTTGCTGGCTTTTTCGATTACTGAACGTCCAGCTCGTTAGCCTGGAGATCTTATATGTCTCGTGCATGGCTCGTTAGTAGCACGAAATCGCGGCCAATTACTTATCATACCTAAAGGAAATTGTACCTACCGCGTAATTCCTTCGGAAAAATGCGCACGGAAGGATGATTTTCTTACGGTGCAGCGATGTTCGACGAACCGAGCAATTCTTGTTAAAGCGGATGAAATTCGATTTTAGCTTGCAACAGGTGAGGTGACCGGTACCTCTATTCTTCCTCTTGTGCGTCGTCCATATGAAAATGTTGAAATACCAGAGTTTCCTACAAATTTTGAAAATAGTACGGTAAAACGAAGAAGAAATGGCGAAATAGTAGAATAGTAAAATAGAGTGGTAACATAGAGAAACAATAAAATTAAAAAAACAGTAGAGTCATAAGACGAGAAAATGGCAAAATAGGAAAATTGTAAAGCAAAGACCATAGGTAGGAAACATGACGAGCAATTGTAAAATTCCATAATCAATTCCATGTTATTAAGATTGCCCTCTTATTTGCTTGCAAAATTAAATACGTATTTTTGCACCCTATTGAACGTTAAAAAATTGTTCATAAAATGTCGTAGGTATGTCAGCTGCACTCAGAAAACTTGTATTTCCGAATCTAACAAGCTACTCCTTCTCCAGGAACCTTAATCCCCTCGAGCGCTCTTCAAATGATAAAGTAACAGAATGGCAGAGCAACGAAATAACAAACTGATGAAGCGGTAAAACAGTGAAACGGTGAAATAATAAAATTATCCTTCTTACGTAAGTTAAAATGCTACAAAGAAGATGAGAGTAGAACTCGAGTTTTCTTCAATCACGAAATCGTGGATACAACATCTCAGCTAATAAGAACAGTATACGTATTATGTACTTTGTTTTTTTTTTTTTTTTTTGTACAGTACTGACAATTATAGCAATCATCGTTAAATTCTCTTTATAACACATACAGCGTATTGCCTGTTCGTGTATGTGAACGGAATTTAACCAATTTGCGAGACCTCATGTCGTATTCAAGTAGATTCGTCGCATAATCGCGGTCTTTCCTTGAATTATATGAAACAGACGTAAATCGCTCCGCGTCTGCAACTCATTATACTTATGTTAACGTTACCTTGATACATCGTTGGCTTCGTGGAAATTTAATGGAGATGCGAGATTCCTTGGATAATGCCATTGTATTATGGAACTAGGAATGTTCCTACTTTGTGCTCTTCAATGTTTTGTATTCCGTTCGAGCATCGCAGTCCTCATAAATCCAGCATAGTAAATGCACGTTTTAAGTTCTCGTTTCTTCCTCATGAAATCTGAGACTTCTTGTCGAGTTTGGTACGTGAGATTTATACGTAGAGATGGCCTTACCATCTCTGATGATATCATAGTTTCCCGAAAAATGTTTCTAGCCACCACTACCTACAATCTTGGCTAGCATCATTGGTACCTCGAGGCGTAATATTGATCCTGTCACATGTACAATTTGTTCAAAAGGATACGTAATCTCCAATCGTATGTTAAACATTGGAATAAAATCAATCGATTTGGCATAAATTTAAAAGTTTCCTTGCTTTAAATTCTACTGGTTTAATCATAAATCACGAATACAAAGTTGTAACGGCTGATGCTCATTCAAGTGGCTACCAGAAGACATAAATCAGGAATTAATGTATTCATATTCAATAATTAATATCCTAGTACATAAATAAAGAACGGTTATAATTACAGCACCGCCATTCATATAATATTCGTATAATATTCAATAATTGTGCTTATTAATTAACGTCTTCGTTTATAAAACTTCAACAAGATTCTTTAATTCTTTAAAGATCAACGTTGCATTAACTCAGCATTTCGTTAGCAATTTTTGTTGCTCAGCTTACATCATCATTGTATTCCAACATTGTGATTATAAAAGCGAGTCGCAAGGATTTTTTCAAACATGTCCAGTTACTGTGTTTATCAATAATGTTGCGTTTAGGCAACTTGTACGAGTTGTTCCATTGCCTGGTCGACAGCGGGTTAACTGAACTAAAAGTCACTGCGCTGGGTGTCGTACTCCTCCGTTTCAGTGTCGGAAAATTCAGTGCAGGCATAGCAAATCTTCCCTACGTCTCTCCAGCATTCAGCGCAATGCAAGAAGGGGCAGCCTGGGGTGGCGCATGCTCGGTACTTTGGCCCTTTTCTAGGCTCCGGATCGCCGCAGATTAAACATCTTTCCCTGGCGCAGGCGAAGTACTTGAGCCATCCAAAACGATCCGGCCATTTAAGTCTCACGGCCAACCAGAAATTCACCTCGTTCTCCAAATGACGAGTTCTCACCATATTCTTCACCTTGGCCTTCATGAACTTGGCGTACGAGAGCCTGCGCCGTAAACTCTCGTTATAGAGGTACAATACTCGTCTCTTTTCTCTTCTTCGATAAAAGAACGAGCAAATGCCACGACGTAATCTCTCGGTGTAGATGGACGCGAAGATCAGGAGGAAAACTGCTACGAAGGTGCCGTAGATCTTGACGATCACGTAAGCGGGTAGTTTCGTGGGTCGAGGGAGGCACGCGCTGTTCGAAACCACGGTTTTGATTCGTTTCTTCACGTTGAAACCGCGAATCGCGTTCCTGATCAATGACGCGATCACCCCCGTTCCACGAATTTCCAAACTTAGGTCGTGGTGACCTGCCTGAAAAAAACGCATCATTTTAGAACGATTATTTTAGAACTATTATTATATTATCATTATTATATATTATAATTATATATACAGGGTGAGTCTCCTAACATGACGACTTAAAATAACTCGCAAATTATTCGTTGCAGGAAGGGATGTTTGAAGCAAGGGTTGCATAGTATCTAGGGGCACATAGTGCTATAATTTGTTCAGACCGTCAGTTCAAGATTCCAGATATTGTCGGTTTCGGAGTCGACATACTCTCATCGCCATCATCGCTGTCCACTTTGAAAAAATAGATAACGCGCTATTATTATTGACAGCACACGTGCGAATCTGTCTAACAATCTTTCCACTTCCGCCGCTTCTAATAGATTTGGGAAGAACCGATCGGTCGCCTGTCGGTTGACAACCGGAGTAACAAAACGCCGATCTATAGGCAACCAGTCCATAAACGCTGATGCCGTGAAGCCTATTAGTAGGCTGCTGATAAGCAACGTGTTAAGGCTTCCGAGTGGCGCATGTATCATCTATCATTTCAACTCCTTAATCGTGAACCACTGATCTACCCTATTTATATCCTACTTATACAAATGAATTCTACCTGAGCGTACTCCATATAAGCGTGCCTCCTGATTAAATCCAATACTTCATAAAATAACCAATCCAAAATAACGAAAACGCTGGCCGTGATGAGCTCAAGAAGCAGTTTAACCGTCTGTCCAATCAAATGAGACCTTTCGGTTTTGCTCGGTTTCACGCTGTAAGGATCAACGAACTTTTTCCTCTCGATTTTCTTGAACGGCAACAGAGTCATACTGCCACGTGCTCTTCTCCTTGCGTCTATCTTGCGGAAATAGGGCGACACGTATATATTGTCGAACTCAATATCACTCAAATATTCGTCGTGGTATCTCTGAGCGTCGAGAATGATTTTTAGAAACACGAAGGACAAGCATCTTTTTACGATGGTCATCACGGACTGGAACAATCTTCTTCGCACTGTGAATTCGTGTATTACCGCTCTGGCAGCATACGCCGAATCCTGAAGATCCAAAATCACTGGCGGCTTCCTCACTTTGTATTGCAGCTTCGCGTCCTTTAAGCTTCGGCTGAATTCGTCCCGAGCACCTTCGAAGAAAGATCATCCGGGTGAACTTTAACACAGGAAATGGTGATTCACAAACGGTGCCTGATGTGCGAGCCTCTTAGAAGTAAAACTGGTCATTCCACTCTTGATTAATTGGTTATTTTAATTACATAAATTAACATTTATTAATATTTACTTCTCGGGAACCGAATGATTTATATTTATGAGGTCATTCGTCGCGAGAAGATGACATAAATAATAATAAATTCTAAAGTAATTTTAAAAGACATAGATCAAGTTCTGCGTCTTTCAAGTGGTTCGCGCGTGACTAATAAGAGAAAAAGACGAATCCTTTCTAACAAAATAGATCGCATCAGGCTCGGACACGTTAACCGGTTAATATATTTGTAAAATGATTATTTTAAAATAATATTGAACTTCCGTTCAATATTTAATAGCAGGAAAATTGGCAAAGAATTATCCTTCGTTCTTTTTCAGTTGATTTTCAAGAAGAATCAATAATTTTACAATAATACTTTTCAAAGCGACGTATCCTTCGCCGATGCCACTATCAACCTTTCCTTCAGGATCACAGATACTAGAACCACCCAGTGCTTGAACCAGATTACAGACGAACGTCAGTTTCATCGGCCAACACAGCAGCCAAGCAACAAATACGCTCACTGCTTCGTAACACTTGTCGTAAGCATTGCCGAACATGTCCCTTTAAGATTATTTGCACACATTTGACAATATTAATTTAAATTTCTAACTCACGAGAAACCTAAAAAAAAAAAAAATGTATTGCAATTTCCATTAAACAATTGAAAAGCGTCACTTCAAATAAAATGAAGGAGAGATAGAGAGAACGTAATTTGTAGGTATAAATAATAAATGATAGAAATAAAATAAATATTTGGTCAATTTTATAATTAGCACAAGTTGCCAAATATTTTGATTGGAATACTCGGGCAATATTAAAATTAAATGGCATTATAAATTGCAAGATATGCAACAGGTTTTTCAAACATACCTACATCTTCCTGCACCTCGACTAAGTTGCTCCTCGCATCGAGCTTCGATTTTTTTCTTATATTTAGCTTCAAATATTTCTGCATCTGATTTGGCTTCTTCAATTTTTTTCTCGTGCTTCTCTTCGATTTCCTTGCTTCGTTTTGTATCACCTTGCAACTCGTCCAAATAATCGTTTTCCTCCTTTAATCGCAACATTTCTTCCTCTCCCTCCACTTCTTCGACAATCGGGCTCATTAAGTCCCTCACCGAAGAAAGCGTGTCCTTTATCTCATTTGCATCCGCTTTCATAGCGAGGATCGCCTTTTAATAAACATAACGATTAAAAATAAGAGGAATTTTCGTAACTGGCGCCGACGTAGCAAAAGAATCACGCAGACGCACGTATCTCTACCTGGTTCATATACCGGACATCTTCCTGTGCTTTCGGAAAATTTTACCCCAAATTGTGTAACCTAAGGAACATTGAAATCGTAACAAGCATCAAAATATGAATTTTAATTAAAATATAACGAGCGGTGTTACTTGAGCTTCCTAATTTGCAGAAAACACAGGAACGATGAAGTTGCATATTTTATTCTATTTACTTGATACTGTATATTTTTTTATTTTTCCTAATAAAAATCGACGTTTCGCGTAGACATTGTAAGAATTTACGATGTCAACTCGTTGTTAACAGAATAGTAGATATACCTGTTGAAACGGTTTGAACATTAAATCAAATCTTGTCTTGGTAAGGTTATACGTCAACTGTGTAGTGCAGCCGAATGTTCTTACCACCTCCTTAGCGTTATACACTAAATTAAACAATGGCCCGGCAATGATGTATCCAAAAATCAGTGCTCTCAACATACTTCGACCTGCTCGGCCAAAAAACGCTGGTATCGTCAAAATGGTAATACACCTTACCTGTTGTGTTAGAAATAAATAACAAATATTAAATGAATGATAAATAAGTTCTTATATATATATTATATATATATTTCAATATTTTCAATAAGACATTTAGCGTTTTTACTAACATATGAAATATATCGTTCAAAAATTCGAAGAGAAACAATAGCAATTTTCGCTACTGACAAAACCTAGTAACACCACTTCGTTATTCGCAAAGCATCTGGCCTACGACGTGTTGACGATGGTAAATATCGAACATGTTACGTTCTTAAATATTGGTCACTTATTACTGTAAATGTTATAAATATTCAGAAACTGAATAACAGGTATACGAGATCTTATGCAGGTAATCTAACTCTTAACGCACCGACTTTTAATTGTGAATATCGACCGGCAACTTCAACTTATTTTCATCATAATTCGACCTGCAAGTTTTTAAGTGTCAGATTTTAAAGAGTAGAGCGCCGCACATCGGTGACGCTTGAGAAACACACTTGGACCGTTAAGAGCTAATAATAATAATATCCGATCCGAAGCAAATGGAAAATTTGTAAATAAATCATGAAAAAATGCGCGTGGAATTATAAATAACGGACTGCTCGATTTAAAATTTAAAACGTACGGTACGAGAAATATTTATGTATACGAAGAACGTGACAAAAAACAAATGTGGAATCCATTAAATACGTCAAAGAATCAGGCTTAATTGCAACGGTTGTAATCAGTTGACGGATTGTGATCAATTGCAGTTACACGCAGCAGATATAATCGCATACTCGCGTTACGTTGCTAATGAAGTTTCCAATGACTAAACGAGCTTCGACACGTGCCGAGAAAAGCTAGTTACGAAGTAATCTTCGAGAGACGTATCATGAAATATATCACAGTGACTGTTAATTTTTCTCTCCTAATCACGAGTACACGGGAAATTGTAGAGTGGAAAGTTATTAATTAAACAATAAATCATGTGTTTATCTTCGGCGGAAATGCACTTAAATTTTACTTGCGTTACACTTGCTTTACGAAAATATCAACAAAGGTGGTGTGCGTCTACTACGAATAATCGGTAGGAAAATTGTTTTTAGAGATAAAATATTCCGAAGGAGTTGGTTATTACCTGAATCGACAAGGCGCATCCAATTGACAGCATCGTAATCAAAACACCACCAAGGCACACGCTGGTATACGCGTCGAACTGCAGGTCGACGATAATGCATTCGTATAGAACAGCAGCCATAACAAATCCGAGCAAAAAACCGATAAAGGCACGCGATTTCTTATGCGTGCCTATCGGATCAAAACAAACACGGAACAAGGTTGGAAACTTGGCCTGGTAATGCTTGAGGAAATCTTTCTTGAATTTCTCCACTCGAAGACCGAAATTGGTCACATTCTCCATTCCGGGCATTTCTAGTATCTTGTACGTAAGAGTTTATCTAGTAATTGCGTGTAATCAATTTATGTAACTCGTTCGAGTCGAAGTATCGTCGTTTCGTTGGTTAAAGAAGGAATCCTTGACACGTATTTCTGAATCCTTATACTAGAATCTCCTTCTTGGAAGCACCTCGTAATTGTATTACTTAGATCTGTCGATCAAGAAGTCAGGCGGACCTTCGTCAAGGAACGCCTTGATAGATATCGAAAATTTATGTATTGCAACAGACGTTGTGTAATAGGAGAAGTATGTTTGGCGATGCGATAACTCGATGCCCCTCAAGCCATCGCTTTCTACTAACAAACGAATCGATACCAGCGACTTTTACTTTTTCACGGCTCGTATTTATTGCCCACATTTTACCAACATTCTAACAATTTCTAACAGTAGATCGGCAAATTAGTGGATCGTATCATCGACACAAAGGATATACGCGACGTTTGACGAATTGAGAATTTACGGGTTCTGAAATACCGACTTCGAAAAAGACAGGGCTTGTTTCTTACGCCATCTGCGATTTACTGAGGGGAACATAGGAATTATCTACGTGTCACGTCAGTTTTCAGTCTCGATTTAATCTCAATCGAATCGAAATCGATAGAAGCCAGTAGCCATGAGAAGATCTTTGTTCGTTACACGCATAAACGCGGACGATCTAATGAATTGTTGAATGATTCACGAAAGAAAGTTATAACGTTGATTGTGCTTGAAATTAAGATGAAACTTTATTGTGTATATTACTAAGAGATTGTGAACAACACAACGACAATGTGAATACCTGTGCAAAAATTGCTCGTTCTAACACAGAATTCAATGTAGAATTTAATATATCGCAGAATAAACTTGAAAAGACATATTATTAACTTTCGAAATCACAGCCAATCAGCTCATAATATTATTTATAATACAATTCATAATTCTATCATAGACAATGATACAGTTAGTAATTGTATATGAAATAATACTGAGTGTCCAGGTCTCACCACGTGGAGGTTGCTGCGAGTGGAGACCCACCCTATCCACGATCCCATCCACCCTCCTTTTACGCAAAAATTTACTAATTTCAGATAGAAAAAATTACAGCAAATTCTACTTTTCGCGTGCGTTTGCGAAACGTTCGATCCTTCGGTCGTTGCGCAAACGACACACCAAAAGAAGCTTTAAGTAAACCGACGCGAGAAGCTAAACCGATTTCGACAGCTAAAAGTAAAAGACAAATTAAATCTTAAATTAAATTATATTACCTTAAGAGACAGTATATTATTTTTACATCTTTGCTGTCAAAGAAATGAAGAATATTTGACGCTTAAAAGTAAAATGCTCATCATGAAGAATTATACTAATTTTCTTCATCATTCACATACCACCCACAATTACGCATGCACTTAATACAAATCTAACCGCAAGCATTGAAAGCATTGAAAGCATTGGAAGCATCGAAAGCAGCTTAAAATTGTTTCACCTACGAATTTCAAAACACCCCCTACGTTCTACCTAATACAGAGCTCTCATTAGTTCTAATTGCCATATATTTAAACATAATAAAATAATAATGATATCTTCAGTGTTGTGCACCGTGAAATTCTTCTTTATATGCGTCTGTATATGCTTCGTATCTTCCTAGTAGTCATTGTAGAAATTTCTGAAACAAACTCGAATCGAAATCAGTTTAAACGAAATAAAACATTCTCAGAGGTGTGAACGGGATCTTTATAGATCCTAACTATCACTAGTCTTGATACCTATTTAAATCCTACTTGTGAGAAATTTCAAGGTTTCTCTATTAGCCCTATCGGCCAGGATTCTGAAGGTTCTTTCATAAGTCCTGACCAGAAAATTTTAAGGGTCTATCTATGGGGGTCTGATATAAAAGGGATCTATTTATATAAAGATCTAAACATCACAAAGGGATGGAATGGGAAATTGTATTGTATAGGGCAAACGTGGGACGTAAGTGTCCTTCCGTCGATCTCACAATAACTGATCCTGAAACAAACTTAAACCATAGAAAAATTAGTGCAATTCTGTAAATATATATAGTTAGATAACAATAGGAGGGACTCAAACATGACTTCTTCATACATGTTTCTTCCCCTTAAATCGTTTTTTTTTTTAATCCATACTACTCCACTTCCCAGTCGTTTGTTCATAGTTATTTGAGTGGTCGTTAAGATTCCATACGCATAATTTATACTTCCTACGAGTTAATTTGTACAGATTTGTAAGATTTGTACGTTAAAAAAAAGCACCTGGAAGGAAGACATATTAGACGAAAGAAAATATCAAATTATCAAGACACGAGTTTCGATCTAAGAATTTGAATTGAAAAATTTGAATCTAAATTTAACTTGGCTGAAGTTCTAAGATGAAGAAAGAACGGATAAAAATCACCTGGTTTATCTCTTAACGATCCAATAATACTTAATTTAATAACAACTTCATTTACCAAACTGATTCACAACCAATTCATATTTGTTATTTAAGATAAATACTATAATAACGGATATTCAGGTTATTCATTCTAAAAAGATGTACTGATCACTCTTACTCACGTATTTTTCAAATAAATTAATAGTGTGATTATATACAAAAATATCTTTTTTTCATTTTTGACTACATTTTCTTACTTTTCCTTAAATGCAATATGAAATTATTTAATGGAACTCCATTCCACCCAAATTATATTCATTGTTCAACGAACAACAACAGTATCTTGGCAGTATTTTCAATGATGAACAGAAAATGAAACGACTCTATAAGCCAAAAGAGCCATAAAAGTATCCATTCGAAATATTCATTTTATTTCGCAACTCTAATTTATTATACGTAACTTTAAAACAGAAATTTCTCAATGCAAATCGCGACGAGTGGTTTATTATCTTTTCAACGTTAATTAATTTACTACTGACAACGAGAAACAGGAAATTCCCGTGTAAATTATTTACGCAACACTAATAATTATTACTCTATCCGCTCGAATTTACATGTTTGCAACACTAATAACGGGTCCAGTGTAGCCATATGGTAGACTACTGATCTGCATCTGATGATACAGAAGCCAGGAACGTGGTTCCAGAGTCCATTGGGAGAAGATTGGGCATGATATTATAGTCGCAATAGTACTTTCAAAGACGCGATCGTTCATTAACGCAACTCTAACTAGAAAACTAATTAACATAATCGCGATAAGATACCGAAACATTAATTCATAAAATAAAAATAAAATTAATATTCATATAAGAAGAGAAACCTATTTCGAATATCGTGCTAGAACGAACTGCAATGCTATAAAATTAATGAAACGTTGACGCTTGTAAATCTAACATTAAACGAATTAAAAGAGCTTTAAAGCATACAAGAAAAACTCTAATAATAGCTCCAAAATATTTCGACAATTTATAATAAAAATTACTAAAGGCAATCGCGATGTCATAATTCACGAACACTAAAATAAACTCGAATATCTTTCTTTCGCAACGCTAATTCAAATCGTAATCAGTATCTCGCGATACCAACAAAAGGCCACGAAACTTTCCGCTACTTTAATCCAAACCATATTTAATTTCTCGCAATACCAATAAAAAATCCGCGATTTGCCCAATGAGGTAAAGGGCCGACACATAGATCGGCCAAGACAAAAAAAAAATACTAACATGGCGAGCATAATGACATAGTAGTAACAAGAAACATTATATTATATGTAATTATAATACATTAGTAGTTGCCCTCTTCCATGACAATTTGTCGGGCCTCTTCGGCACGTGGCCTCTTCTTTCTTCGGGCGCAATGCCCTCTGCAACCTAAATCTGCTACTAGAGGGATACCGGCACCAGAGTTTGCCGCGCATCATTATCGACTAGTCATCATGCTCATTGCCTTTCTCCTATTCAAGTAGCGTCTGGGCACGTGAATGGGGTCCTGGCAATGAACATGGAAAGTCTTAAATCTAAAAATCCTACGCTAAAGGTATGATTAACAACAATATTTTGCGTCTAAGCGGATAATGATCTAATTTGATCTTATTAGTATATTAAATAGAAATATCCTGAGGCGATTCCTTTGTCAAAACACACATTGGAAATACAAAGAAACATTCGACACTTGTTTTGATTCTGAAATCTACCTCTCGCGCGGCGTCTTCTTGCACGTGAAGTTTGGTACATTTTAACGGAGAGACAAAATCAAACTTTACTCGTACTTTCATATTTCATATTTCACATATAACAGAAATAATGCATTTGTTCTATGCTATCGTAGAATAAAAGATAAAGGTTAAATCTAATCATCAAATAATGTCGATAATAATTGAAATTTTCATAGTAACGAAATCTGAGGGGGATCAGACTTCTCCGCTATAAAGTAGTTAAACAAAATCATTATTATTTCGTTATTATTTATTTGAATATCATTATATAAATAATCATAACGAATATATATCAACATTATGTTCCTCATACAAATTCCTTATATATTAATGCATTATTTTCAGTATTTACAACCGCGACATACAAGAAAACCTATCCTGAGCTAATACATAGAACACAGTCAAAAGATGTTACTACTCACGAGTGTTATACCCGCGGTCATTATGCTCGTCATAAGTTCCACGTAATACAACCAGTCACCCGTGTCGATTCGGACCTATCATCCTACGACATGATTGAGTGACCAGAGGAAGAAAAATGCATGCGACTCACCGTTAGATGCGAGGAACAGGATCATCGATGCTTTGGTAGGAAAGTCATCGTGAAGGTCGTCATCGAGCAGGAGCCGTGCAATTCCATAGAAGAAATGAAGAGTGGAAGAAGACTGTAACAGAACATGGAATATTGTAATTTGTTCTTAAAAACATACTTCTGATTATTAAAAAATTCAAATCCAAATGTTTTCTACATTCAAATTCCACGCAAACTTGAAACTTTTATATAAAAACGAATTGAAATTCTTATAAAGTTTAATTACTACAAAAGTTAAACATTTTTATTGTATATTTCGATATTGAAATTTTAAACTTTTATAGGAGCAATAAAACAAATTAGAGTGCAATATACGAAAGTACTTACATTCTTGAACTCCAAGAGAGGCTTTATCCTCTTGCGAGACCTGCGACTCTACTACCGAAAGCGAATGTTTAATAAAAAAGATATACAAAAAAAAAAAGAAAAATAAAAGACCAGTAACGCGTCCGCTCAAGTAATAATCGGCGAACACACTGACTCTAATTTCGCGAGTGATCATTGTAATTAAATTTAATGAGAGCTATGATGCTCTAAAGAATGTTAAAAATAATATAACGAGCAAACACTGAGTCTACCAATCGCATTGCGCGCGATCACAAAAATTCTCTGTAAAAGAAGCTTTATGAGAGGGAACGGGGGAAGGGAGAGAAGTAAAACATCCTGTATGATTCTTTGCATCCTATTTCTTCCTATCGAGTGTTCATTTATGAAAATACTGCTTTCTCAAAACTATGAACTAATATTCATTTAGCACACACAACAAAATATCATATTAGTAAGAATATAAAATATGCCGTCGCATTATATAACATAGTCGATATATTATATAACATAGTCAATATGGCATATAATATAGTTATACATTACAAACTATATTTTAATACCTACTAAATGTCTATGAGTATTTTGCAATGCACCCAATTTGTAAAAATTGTAACTCTGAATGTCCGTTATTAGAGTTTCAAATGTATTCCGTATTAATCAAATATGGGGAACTTTTGTTGTTGGTTCAAGATACCTGTGCATCAGGCAGAAAACGCGAGGCGTAGAACGTATTCGTTTCAGAAATATCGCAAATTGAAAAAGATCGAAATGACAGTATTATCATGGAAAATTCGCGAAAATGCAGCAAAATGTAAAAGTTATTTTAATTTCTCACTTAAATAGAACTTTAAAGAATCTAATGTTAATGTCAAGCAATAAAGCAATTCGTTTAACTTATTTGAAATTCAAAACTTGCTTAATATATTCGAAATAAACTAAGTGATCTCGTCCCTCTTTATCTTTGTACTCTTAATGGATCATAAAATTATTTACAATTCTGTTACATCACGTACTAATGACGTTGATATTACGAATTATTTGTAAGAACGTATACCGATTAAATATATATTATATTATATTATACATATTATATTATATTATATTAAATAAATAAGTATTATCAACTATCCACTAAAAAGAGACCGTTATGAAAATGTATGAATACGTCTGCTTTCATTAGAATAAATTAAATGTTACCATATTTGCATAAGAATCTATCAGATTGATCATTAAGCACCATCATGACGTCCTTATGAATTTCGTGGCATCTCTCTAACGCCTTCATGATTTCCTCGCAATCAAACAATAATCTGAGAACAGAAGAAGACCAAAATATTAAAATAAATGTATAAAAAGAACAAATTACATAAACAAGCAGCAACGAATTATATAAAGTGAAGCGGTGATCAAGGTTAAGTTGTTTCTGAAAACTCATTGTACGAAGAACTATCGACAAATGGGATAACCGAAAAGTTAATCGAAGGAAGAAAGATAAATGATACGGGAGAGATTATCAAGGAAAAAAGTCAAGGGGAGTGAAAAGGAAAAAAATTTCATTCCAATAATATGTGATTTATGTTTCTCGATGTACGTGACTTTCATTGGAAACTAATAAGCATTCATTTACATCGTAAAACGAAAAATCACTATAAATTATTCTAGATTATGAATGAATCGAATTAAAATTCTTACTATTTTGAAGCCAACCCACGTGTTGTACATTAAATCTTCTACATTTATGACAAGCTCTCATCAGTTGCTTCCTCTTTCCAATGTAACAGACCGTGAAATGGTATTTCAAATAATTATTTCAAGATTTACTAGCAGATATATGTTTGGTTCAGGAACGTGTCATCTTCTATCAGTACCCGGCCACCATCTGGATTTTCGTTAAATTTATTTCGTATATCCGTCTATTTACATAGAAATACGATAAGTCACTATAAATTTTGTTAACATATCGCGGAGTACTCACTTTATTACTATATACCTGTTATTACCTATATCATAGGACATAGTTAGATTGTTTCTCTCTAAATGACAAAGATGAACATACGAGAATTTTCGTAATCGACCTGAAGCATTAGAATAAGCAAGAGAATACTAATGGCTATGATCTATCCACAATATGTCAATAACTCTGAATACAGAACACTTCAAGTTAACATTCTCACCATTTTAAAGTGATGAAATATCGATGTGTATTAAATTCTTCACATTTATGTTAACGAATTGTTTATAGTTGTCTCCACTTTTCAATATTACTGCCCGCGAAATGGGGTAATTTCAAATTGTAATTTCTACTTTTGTCACCAGGGCGCAGATGCGTCAGACACGTACTTATTATGATATCGTGTGTCACTGTACCATCGTGCTGTATTTTCTTGACGTTTATTTTCATACAAAATTCTATAATTCATTAAAAAAATGAATTTCTTACGTAAGTTATTCTATTCTTTTCATGTAATATAGATTATATACTGTATCATAATAAGACATAGAAGATTTTGTACTTGTAATGTAGATACCTTATCCATAAATGATATTAATTTATAACATAATTGACTTACGCGATTACTGTCTGAAATGATGAAAGTATTAATATTTTTGAATAATACTATTCGAAAAATGATAGTAATCTAAAAACTACGCAACTTGTCATTTATAACCTATTGCTATTGCTATTATATACTACTATATATGCTACTGCTATATACTACTATATATTACTATATATATATGCAATATAATATGTAATATATTAAATATATATATATATCTTTACAAAATTCTCTTTCCTTTCATAGAACATTGTGGGATATTTCAAGACATTTCAGAACATCATGTATCACCCAAGACGAAACAAAAGACAGCATACACATTTTCTGAGGCGGAAATATTTGTAAGTATAAAATCTACTCAATATTCCATTTATAACTTCATAGAAGACTTTAGTTTCAGTTCACATAACCACTATATTGAATCAATACCATCATTTATGGCACAAAAATGGTAAAATCGTCACACGACCTCCAAAATGTGGAACATAAAAAGGCGTCACATGTAATGTCTACTCTGTAATTTGTCTGTCATTACATGATACAATATTTGAAGGTAATATTGGAATAATATTGAGAAGAGTAAATCCATCAGTGAATAGAGAAATGTTATAATTTGTTTTGGTAATAGAAGAAAGTTTAAAGAAAATTAAGGGAAAAATCGATTAATTAACTTACTAATAATTCAGCTATAAAAAATATTAAATTTGTTATTGTTAATTTTGTTAAATTGTTGTTAAATTTGTTATGAATTTCAAAAAGTTAAATTGGAGAGTTTCAGATTAAATGATGGCTTTTCAATTAGTATATATATACATATATATATATATATATATATATATATTTTTGTTAACCTATCAGCTACAAAATGAGCTAGATTTACATAAATTTCATAAATTTGTATAAATTACACAGGAAGGAACAGGACAAGAAAGAACACGGAGAACGAGCGAGAGGATCAGAATAGCAGTAAATGGACGAGTGACTGACCCAATAGGATATAACACGTCAGGGTCGTTAACACTAAGGTAACAAAGCGTTATTCATATCTATATTGGTCTTCTATTAAACAATGTTATTATCCATACGATCACAAAAAATTATGGCTTCTCGCTTTCACAAACCTCTTGTTCTAGGGTCTCTCACTTTGTCGACGAGTGGAAATAAAGAAAAGAGGATGACGAGTGGCTTATTTCTAAAAAACATATACGCGGACAGGGCCTCTTGACAAGCGAGCGTCGCTGTGGACGAGAAGTGTTGACGCGCGCAGTTGAGAATATGTACACGTCGAACGATTGCGTTATTCATTGTTGAAGCTTGTACTATCTTCTTCAATATTTAGTTCTCATCATCACTGTCACTATCACTAGAAATATTGAATCATCTAAGCAGTACCCTTGTTGAACGGAGTTCGTTTCCACTGTTTGAAGCACTGTCGTCGCCTTCTGTCTTGTCAGGTTCAAAATAATATTCGTCTTCACTACTTTCGCTATCGAACATGTCCTTTCTGGATCTTTTAAGCATTATAAAAAATATATAAAATATATAAAAAGCTTGCTGATTCGTCTGGTAATGCCATTGAAAGATTGAAATTCGTTCCGACTCGACCATCATCCTGCATTGCGAGTTTATGTTAAGCGGACGATAAGATTTCTAAAGATCAATAATTTTCTTTCATCAGAAGCATAATGTTGTTTAGTTTACTATACCCATGTGTGCATATGCATATACGATTATCACTTAGAAAAATAGACGTACGCCAGCTATTTCAAAATAACTGTAAGGAACTGTGAACAAATTCGGGCGGCTATATGCCGGCACGCATCCGCAACGGTAGAAAGACTTGAGTAGCTATTTGCCGACACTCGTCTGCAAATGATTAAACTTACTCTTAATTATACTCTATTTATTCTATACTTATTTACTTATAACCGTTAAAATATTCAAGGAAGTGATTATGATTTTTTAATTACCAGCAAACTACGAATAGCTGAAATATATTCTTCTACAAGAAGGCCGCATAATTAATTAGCCACATAATTAGATATAATTAGAATTAATGTGCGTGATCCGCAAGGTCTCAAGAATGTATACATGAAACAAAACACATGCGAAAGCACGATTCTCTGCTACATTCTGCGGTAAAATTATTCTGCGGAAGAGAACTTGCGTACATAGTGCATAACTGTATGATTCATTTTGTTAATATCATAGTAAAATGTATCTCTTTTAATTCTGCGCTGAAAGTCAATATTACGTCCATAACCATGGTACCACGAGAATCTTCAAACTATGAAGGATATTTCGATAAAAAAATATTCTCTCATTTAACTCATTTATGAATTTATGCGTTTGTCTAATATTAATTTAAGTACGCTTCAATTGCAACACAGACAACGATGATGTCTTTCCGTTAATAATTATTAGACACGAGGAAAATTACTATGTCTATCAAAATTATCAAGATCGCTTTCGTAATTACGTGATGGGCTGTTTTGAAGTCGCAAACTGGTTGAAAGTTGAAATGAACGACCCGAGTAAAAGTCACTCGATGAATACAAAACCGAGTTGCTTTCGCGACCAAATTTTCCTGGGAATGTTTATCTTTTGAAAGTAAATACAAACTCGTTTGTTCAAATCAATTTTTATTTCTCTCGTATTATAAAATTCAATGTTCGTCGTTTCGAGATTACCTTCTTTTTTTTTTTTTTTTTTTTGTTTTCGCTTGCTTTGCATATACAAATAAATGCCGCACCCGCTTGTCTATCGTCACTCGATCGTTGCGTCGTTTACGTGTTTATTAGTGACGTGAATAATTTCTGAAATGAGCGATTGCATTTGTTCCTAAACAATTATAAAGTCGAATCTCCTATATTCGAATGATAATTATGTTTAATTAGTTGCTACACCCTTCTTCACTTGCTCCTCGTATTTATGTTTGTATTTCTTTTCAGGGTCGTACTTGTCCGTCAATTGCTCCCACAATTGTGGCTTTTTCGTGATCAAGTAGTAGACCACCTTCTTGATATTCTCTGATTGCTTTTCAGTACATTTCTGGCAGTCGGTGGCCAGAGCTTCGGGTAAGACCTCTGAAAGTTGAAAACAGAGACATTAATTGACTAAATTTCAAAACATGTTTCATTCATGTCAAAGAACTGAAGGCATTGCAGAATAATGGACACATGGAATGGAGAAGATTCTTATGACAAATTGCAATAACAATAGGAAACTATTCGAGAATCGTATAATGTCACATAATCAAAACAGAATCAAAGTAGATATTCTACTGATAGAGTACACAATTATCATTAATTATATCAATTTTTTGTGTGGAATATGTGCGTATAAAAGCTTTATCTCTTATATGAGCCAGATGTTAATAGTGTACAATACATATGTTCCTATTTCAAATTTTATTTTATTTATTGTATCATTTATTATTACGTCATATAAAGACGATTAATATATATATATATATAGTGTATATAACGGCATAAAAAACGTATATAGAGTACGAAACTAATCAAGTTGCAATTATTCTTTCACAAGCAAGGAAAAAATCTCAGGTCGTAAAATGTTAAATAGGATGATTAGTTAACGTTTTTGAAAAATATTATCTGTACGATTAATAGCGAATACAGTAAGACGAATCGTACAGTGTCTTATCACTCACGTTTGAATTCATTTCCATCAGCAGTGCATCTTCCTTCGCCGAGCAAACACTTGTAATAATTAGTGAACAGGCGATCATTGCTCAGAATTTTATCTACATCGACCTTGTCAAGTCTCTCCGGGTATTTTTCTGCGGAGGCGAGTTCCTTGGAAAACATTTTCGAGGTCGAGTCGTCGGGCCGGGCAGCCGCGTAGACGATCGCCATGATGAGGAACAGGCAGATGAGTATTTGATGCATAGCTACCGAAGAGAAATTGAGGATTACAATTAGAACGCGCGTTTGTAAATTTGACGGCCTTTCGACAGATTTTTCACAATGGAAAACCTCTCTCAAGCTCTCTCTGTACGTTTAATATCGATCGATATTTCATTTCATTGACTGGTATCTACTTATAGAAGAATCGGATACAGTAGAACCGCATTTGTGTATCGAACGTAAAACAACAAACTTGGCAGAATTCTGTCTGAAAATTGAATGCTTGATTTTACCGATTAGCCTTCGTCGCAATTGTCAACAAGATCTTACGAAGATTGAACGCGTTTTCAAGAGGACTTTACGAGGCAGAAACCTTTCCAACAACAACGTCGATCGTTCTTTACTTCCTCTACGACGACGATGAACTTGGACCGAGCTTCTCATCCAACAAAGTTACGTGAGAAAGTTGTACTTGAACGTGTTCGGTAATTTGGAAATCGGAAAATTACAACCAATGTAAACCGTAACTGACCTTTCATTATAACGACAATGAACGTTCACGTTTTATATTTACTTATGCTTATCGCCACTCGAGGATACTCAATAGCTCACGAAACAGCGGACACTGTTAAACACGCCAGATATTCACCTGAACGTATGAGCCACGATTAAACTACGATTCTGGAGATCCTCCTGCCCGTGATACTTATATATGATACCAGTCTCCGGTGGTAGGATTAATCGTGGAGGCTGGGGGTGGCCGAAGGTGGGAAGAACGACGACTCACACAGGCCGATCGCTGCTTGAAAACCCACGCTATACCTTTGCCTCCGTGTTATTCCAACTTTCAGTAAAATGTCAATCTCGCTTATTATAGTCTCGCTCGTTGTGTTGACGAGTATTTTAATAAAATATGTTTTCTTTTTTCTAGCGCCTGAATGATGAACGCGCGTCTGTATCAATAAAACAGAAATTCCTTCCGTAGCTTTACAGTTTAATTACATAAAACGTATGCAAATGGCTAAAAAAAGAAACGAATAGAAAGAAACATATTAACGTTAAATCGAATCGTCTGTCCTTTCGTCTTGTATTCTCTGCCTTTCATTTTGTACCGTCTTTAAAAAAGTTGTTTGAAATAATTTTAACTCGGGTCTCTTTCACTTACCTTTTCTTTTTTTTTTTTTTTGAACGTTCAATTTAAATACATTATTCTTGAAGATAGGAAGATGGAAAGAACGTGGAAACGGTTTCCTCCTGCGTTTTCTTGCCCTGTCATTGAAACACGATCATGGTCATTATAAAGGAATCTCATAGCAGGTATACAGTTTCATAATGTATCTCGTTTGCTTGCATTTTTAATTGAATTCTATGACAGATCACAGGAATCCAAATAGCATGAAATGCGCGATATAATTGAGGAACTTAATTGTATCGTTGCTCCGATATTTTCCTACGATATCGAGTAACTCGTTTCGCATTCGTGTTTCTTAAGACTTTCGTCTCGTAGTTAGAACGAGAAGACGATATTGTACACTGTTCTCCTCCGATTGTATCGCAATATTATCGAATTAGCAAATCATTAGGCGATCTATTATTAACGTTACCTGTTACAGGAAGATCGATCGTCCAGCAGCGTTTAAAATTAAATACACTAAACGAATGTGCTTCGACTTGATCAATAATTTTATTCATTCTCCGCTTCGAGCAGCAACCTATAATAAGCCAAGAGTTAGAGCAAAAAGTATGTGCAAAAACCTTCTTAACGCTTCGAAAAAGCGTTATTCATTAGATCACATTTGACGATAGAAAGATATTTTTCGAATCGTTGTTTGACGTACGATCATTTTTTTTTTTTTAATCTATTAATATTTACCATCAATTCTCGCGTTGAGAATTTTCAGTAATTTTTTCTGGCGTGCCGCAGTGACATGGCTAATTATTTATAATAGACTAACACTTATTACAGATAAGCGTAATTTATAAATAATTTGTAAGTATTATGAATATGTAAATATTACTTAATATAAATATCTAATTAAATGTAGAGCTTAGGTCTAACGGGTGGTAGTGTCTCTTCAGCCTGCGGATCTGGTCCGACGTATCGAGTAATCCAGTAATTAGGGGTTTTCTATGTTTCTTGACTCTTTTCCTATATCTGTTGATACATATTTTGCTTTTCCTCTTTCACTGTGGATATCTTGAGGACGAGACGCATTACTTCGTTGATGACATTCGTCCCTGACGTACCCAGGGACGTACGATAAATGCACGACAAATATGTTGCCCTTTGAATTCTCTGTCCTTTACATTGAATTTGGAGCCAGCGGATTATCAGTCAATTAAGTCATCATAACTGCAAAAAAAGAAAAAGAGGAGGAAGATTATGGAAATATTAGTCGATATTTTCCAATATTTACGTTAAAACCTTTCTAAATAATAATTTTATGATTAACTGTACAACTGAGTTACGAATAGTAAATAACAAGTTCGAGAAAAAAATAATTATTTATCGCAAGATCGCGAGATTGATTTCCTGCCTTCTTGACAGATGGCGAGCGGAGTATATTCCAAAGAGAACCGTCAGTCTCATAGCAAGTTCAGGGAAGAAAACAGCAGTTTGTTTATATCATTTCCATTAAATATTCACTTGCTCCTTTGACACATGAAATATCGTATGCTTGAAATCGAACAGGATATTTCCGACGGCTGAACAACATTTCGAATTATTAATAAATGAGTAGCTTACTAGATAAATCTTTTGTTCGTGCTTGTTATTCTAAAATTCATAAAATTAATTCATAATTTTTCAACAAACGCGTGCGATTTGAGAAACGAAAGTGTATAAATACTCGAACTTTGCCTTCAGACTTTGTAACTCTGTTGCAATAGTCTTTAACGTACATTGTACTATAATCTAAATCTGATTTTATCAACGCATTAAATTCAAATTTCACGTATACACGTATTCCAACAAGAAATGGCATGAGAAACAGAGAAGATATTCTGTAATCGGATTTTTGGAAATTTACCAGTTTTATTTTTTTATTTTATTTTTATTGCACGAGTTCGTACGGAACCGTGTGTCGTATCTCTCCGCTTTACCGCGACAATCCAAACATTTTTCTGATGATTTTGAGAAAGCAAGAACCGCATAACGATACTATCGACAATAGAATATCACAATTGAGAAACGAAAGACGATCGAAACATCTATACCTTTGGGGAAAAAAGGAACAATGTTGCCAAAAATTATGTTTGACGTGTATACGACGTAGTAGAAAATCATGTTTCATTAGAGAAACAGAGAAATTATTAAACCGTGTAAGCAATTCACTTTTTATTCCTACATGGCTTTATTTCTTTATCGCCTGTTTCCGAACAAAAAGGCCGTTGCAAACGACATAGAAACAATCCTAGTGATCTTGTCTGTTCCGATTCGATGATTTTATCACGTGTTATCCTGTCTGAATCGCATTCAAGTGTTATTTATACGTCTAAGTCAGTGGAACATTCAACGAACCATTTGCGATCTGTCTCAATCAACTTATGTTATCGAATTCTATTTTCGAACAACATGGCTACGAAAGAGAATGTCAAAGATTCGTTCCACATATTATTCACCTTGTTTCTTCCATCTAGACTTTACTCTTTTATGACAAGTATAGCTTTACGATTTTATCAGATACAACGAAATTGATATTTATAATGTGTAAAATATGACACGTGAAACTATAAAAATGAATAAATATAATAAATATATAAATATACAATTTGTATATAAATATATAAATACACACATACTTTGTATATTATAGATATCGATTTCAAAAATATATTACATATAATATACATTGTAATTAATGGTTGAAACATTAACGGTTGATGCTTGATGAGTTAAGCGAATACCATGATCGTTTAGATAGACAATTTCAAATGTCAAAACTGATAAAAACGAAATACCGTTTTATATAAAATAATCGAACGGGGGAACGAATGATTTATTCTCAAGCTTCACAGAATCGGCGAAGAACGTTTTAGTGGATTGCAAATCACGCGTTACTAGACGAGAATGACAAAATCATGGAAGAACACAAGGGGAAAATTTCCGTAATGAACAAATACGAAC
This sequence comes from Bombus cullumanus, assembly GCA_014737535.1. NCBI lineage: Eukaryota > Metazoa > Arthropoda > Insecta > Hymenoptera > Apidae > Bombus > Bombus cullumanus. The sequence goes on along the minus strand of JACXIX010000010.1, from coordinate 2,393,480 downwards.
GAAGCGTATACTCGTGTTGAATTTATAAAGAATTCAGAACGAGGAAGGATACATTCGCAAACGTTGCGAACGTATTCGCAGGAAAAATCGATCCGATCGTGTTCTTCTGTCGCCACGAGATTTCTCAAATTTCAGAATAAGATGAGAGAAAGGTTATCGACACGCGTCATCTCTGCTTTTAATGTCCCGTTAAATGTTCCCATACGTACATTAAAAACCTTTTTGCTCTTCGAGACGGAAACGAGACGAGACCAGACGAGACGAGACGTAAAAATTCGAGAGTCAAGCGAATATTTATACACGTGTTTATGTCCTTTAACGTCACATTTTGATACCAACACCTGGTTTAAATCGAGTATGCGGAACAGTTAAATTTCCTATTGATCTTACGTAATTCTTCCAAAATATTTCCCGCGATTATCAATTGCACCACCTTCTTCCTGAAAAACGTCTGTCTGATTTTACACGTAATAACAGCACGCAGAACCGTTCGAGAATTATTTGTCAAAGATGAACAGATCCTGTTACACAAAACCCGCGAATATGTTTAAACGTCGCCGAAAAAGTACCATAGACTTGTCCGAACGAAGAGAGTAATATAATCGTAGCGTTTATGTTTATGGAACAGTAACGCCAATAAGGAGATTGAAAAAAAACCATAATCGGAAACTACACGACATTGGAGCAGGCGGCGAGCGACGTGCAGAGATAAGAAAAAAGAAATGGCCAAGACGTCAGAACCTCTCGATATAAGAAATGTCGTAGACTTCTCTAACGTGACACATTATCAGCGATTCTTCATTCAAGGCACATACGTTTCAGGGACAATTATAATCGTCGATTATTCTAAATGCGACGAAAGCGTTGCGTATAACGTGTCTAGGATCTTAGCTTAGACTCGATGAAGTTGCGCGATAGAGTTGCTCTCTGTATGTATGGTAATTGATAAATGAAGCTATAAATTGGTATATCTGATTTTCAAGGCCTCGGAAAGTTTTTAAAGTCGATTAAGATTTTAGAGATTAACAAGATTACGACTCGTGTTGCATCACATTATTATAATTTAATGATTACAAGGGGGGGCAAGGTAGGAATAGGTTATAGCATAATATTACTATTTATATAAATACAATATATTACATAATATAAAAAATTACATCGTAATCTATGGTAATAGACGCCTGCTAAAGCAGTCAATATTTACGTACAGTTGTGTTTACATCAAAGCTTGTTTCACCTGTCACTTAACCAGTTAACTGCGTTCGACGTGTATACGTGTCAATCCAGAACATCATCTTGGTGCGGTTGACGCGTATACTCGTCATGTGAAATAAAGGATTACCGTTTGCTATAAAAGCTCGAAACTTTCACAAAATGTAAATCATGCTCCGTATAATATATTGCTTTTTATAAATCGAGTCGATTATTTTCCCCAGTGCATCCCATTTGTGTACTTTACTGCATATGTCCTAATTGTTTTGCGTACTTTATTATTTTTTGACAATTTCTAAGCTTTTAATAACAGCGCCGTTTTTCAACGATGAATCGTTGATTTCCTAGCGAACAAGAATGTAATACTTCCTCATTTGGCTTGATTTTATTTTAAGGGATTTTTTAAACTAAATTCCAGGAAATTTGAAACTAAAGGTAACAAGTTAAGTGAAACGAGCGCCGTACCTCGGATACTTTATAAATCTTTTCATATCACGCGCATTAAAGTGCATTAAAGATGCACTAAAGTTCGTAATTTATCTATTAACGAGGAAAGTCACTAAATTCAATCGGCGATTTCAATGACTGGTAATACGATATCGTTTGGTAGGCGTACTGAAGGAAAAGTCTTAAAATATTAATTATCTTCCGGCTGCAGAAGACGAATTTTGTAACATGCGAAATAAATCTGCTGTTTAGAAGAGTAGGAAGACGTACGAGGTTATATTAAGATGGAAAACACGTCCGAGATTTAATTCGCCGAGCAAATATTTGTCTCAACGTAGAAAAAAATGCTTTTCTGCTTACTTATTAAAAACGTGTTTCTCGCAATATTTAGAAAAAATCAGAAGAGCACGATTACCTCGTGGGAAAATGTGTTGTAGAAAGGGAATTAAAATATTTCAAAAGCAAGAAAATGTGCTGCTTTGACACGATGAATTAAGTTTTTCATGAACAGATCTAGATAAGAATTTGATAATTTAAAAAAGTCAAATGTAATTCTAAATATATATATATGCTACTTAAATTAGTAAAATAACCTTCAATGCAGCTGAAGATAAAGAAGATAAATAGCGTTGTTTATTAGAGGCGTAAAAGTCTGCTTTAAATATTGTGATACACGAGGTGAAAAAATAGGAAGGAATTCAAGGAGAACAATCGGGCAATGGTACAGTAAATAGAAACATAATTTTAAGGGAAAATACCTATTGTACAGTTTATTTTATACATTCAACGACTCGTTTGATTCAAGTACAAGAATGAAAGCCTGTTTTCGCTTTGAAATATTAATTCTTCCATTATTTCTAGAACAATAAAGGAGCAACAAGCTCATTGTTTGTTATACAAATACTTATGAGAATAAAACTGGTATTCAATTTTGAAACACTTCCAATCCAACGACAATACATTCACTCTTCGGTAGACGACGATCATTCTCATCTCTTCGAACAAAACAAATCACTTTATCTTATCGTCTTTTGATACAAAACAAAACAAAAAAATATGTATTCAATTCTTTCCCTAAATTTTATAAAAGTTAGAACGACGCAGTGCGCTTGTGTATTTGTTACAAAGATCGCCGCGACCGTTTTCACGTTATCGGATTATTCTCTTCAACTTCGTAAATTACTATACGTTTTAAGTAACTACAGGAAGGCGTAGAGGTCTCTTCGTTCGAGATAACTTTATGTTCATCGTTTGAACAGTCTCTATTTTTACAGTGGACCATTTCTCATAGAAATATTACAGTGAAACGACGGACATGTTAATCCATGCAAGTTACATCAACAATTAGAAAACGACGAGGACAAACTAAGCTAAACCGAGGAAAAAAAAAGAAAAACAAAAAAGTAAGAGTATAAAGCTTTCAAAATATTTGATTTACAAAAAAGTGCATCAAAAGCGTCTTGGAAGAATGTGAAAGTTCCGCGAAGCAATAAATAAAAATAAAATCTATTACGAACGTGGAAACAATGTTAAGCAAAATAAAAAAAGAAAAAAAAAAAGAATAGATGTAGCGCTATCGTAAAAATTACGCGATAATAAACGGAACTCGCACATCAATCGACTTCCGTGCAGGTCCGAAATAAGCAATAAAAAAAAAAAAAAAAAAAAAAAAAAAAAAAAAAAAAAAAAAAAAAAAAAAGAAAAGAAAAAAAATAAACATCGTAAGGGCGAGCGTAAAAAAATTATCGTGCCCATTTGCGAAAGCTTGGGCGAAAAATACAGTTACATCGAATAAAAGGGATAATAGTCTTCTACTCTCCGTAAAAAATATGAGCAGCTATTTCCCTACTTTGTTATCCAGCTATTTAGTACTTAAGCAATATGCCACAATAAGTATTATTTCGAAATGAAAGGTATTTTTTTTTAGATCTCTTTTTTCTCTTCAAATATATGACTTTTTTAAATAATTATTTACGATCGCAGGTAATTTTCTTTTTCGTATATGTACATATGTATATATATATATATATATATCCTTTTCACATATTTCTTTACATTTGCATATATAATAATACAAGGTAAACTTTTCTCATTTTAATCTTTCTCTCGAATTTAAGCCGTTCGAGACCTAGGTAAACGAAGATCTTCTTGGAAGTACTGAATTACGTTAAAGCAAACGACTAATCTTTTTTTTAGATTTTTTCCGGTTTTCTAAGCATACAAGAATACAAATGGTATGAACTTTGCCATCGAGCAAATAGTGTTGTTCTCGATGATTCCACCTTGTACGTTTAAGTTAAACAAAAGGTGTTGTCAACACGGTATATCGTCCATCCATGGTATATCTTTCTTCTTATCCACAAATTTAATATCTTACTCCTCCTTTCTTCATTTAATAATTTAAAATTATAAATAGCTATTATTAGAAGCAATGGAAAATGATTAGCTTTTTTTTTTTTAAACGTTAAAATGTCTTTTTTTGTAATACGAGTTTGGCTCCGAACACCATCATTATCACACTATGCGCTTAACTCTTCGTTAGTTTATACCGCGATTACGTTTTGTGCTTTAAAAGTAGTATCACTAAGAAGGTACTATTTTTCGTTCATATATACAAATATTACACAGGCAACAGATAAATTACCTAATACCATAGTATCTTCATTGTAATAACAAATATCCTCTTATAACCTGCTCTTTGTACCATCCTTTATCAATAAGGAATATCCTTTGAATCGTTTCAAGAATCTATGGAATAAAATGCATTAGTTTGCGCTTGAATCATGCATGCGAAAGACGATTAGAGTACTTTTTTTTAATGAACAAATTTGTAAGAATATGAAGAAATATCTGTATGTGTATGTTTATCTATGTGTGTATAATTTATCAAGGACATTACACTTATTATTAAGCTAATAATATTCAATACTTTCATGAATCTCAGCTATATATAAATATTTTAAAGTGCTTTTTATTTAAATATTTTAATACATATCCAGCCGACAATTTTTAAATACTTATACATAAAGTATCGATCGATGATAAATTCCCGGATGGATATGTTCCAATCATTCAAGTGTTGTATTAAACAACGATCTAGAAATCTCAACTACGGCGTGACTTCTTCCTTACATTTCCTTATTGTCAAGTATGGTAACAAATCACATTTAAAACAGATAGAAAGGAGCATGTGCAATTAATAGTCTGTACAAGAAAACATGACAGTGGAAGAATTAATTGAGCAATATGTTCATGGCTCTATAAAGGCAGTGTAAGAGAGTTTCTAGACAAAAAGTGTTAAATAATTCATAATGTAATGTTAAAAGGTAAACGACAATCTAAGGTAACAATGTTCATTAGAATAAAGTACACATGTTAGCGGAAGTATACCACGTGGAACGGCATTGATAATTTAATATTTGAGTCTTTAAAAAGCCATCAAGAATATCAACAATAAAATTGACAGTTAAATCGTTATATACGATAACTGTTAATTTAACAAAAACTATAAAACTCTTAATAAAAAAATTTTATACTTTTTAAAGACAGTCTAAATTAATGTCTCGCTATCGAATAAGACAAGTTAATTAATCTTGTTTTCTATCATTCCTAATAATTCATCCGCCAATACATTTCTCTAAACGTTCACCATTTGAACAAGAGTAAAGAATATCTTTATATATTAAATTATGTACACACACATTCTCTCTTTACCTGTCCTATATATGTTAATTAAATCAGACTCAGATTTCAATTATACCTAGGACTTAGTTTGCAAAATAAAAGGTGACTTAGAGTTGAAATGGTCGTTAATTTTTTACATATTTAATCAATTGGCCGCAATCCAGCCATTTGCTACCAGATAATGTAATATCTTACTCTCTGGTTCCGACTGAGGTACAACGCCTGATCTTCTATTACCATTTAGATATTCCTGCAATCATATAATTTATGCGTATAAATAACGTGTATATTTGAAGAGTTAACGAAAAGTACTTTCGCCTAAGATCTATCTACGACTACGGCAATATCTCTGATATCAAACGAAATTGTGTTATTACTAAAGGAAGCTTTTGAAAACAAAAGTTATGAGGTAATGGTCAAATATGTGAATGAAAAGATAGTACGAAATGTATGAATAAATGTATCAGTTTTCTATAAAAATATTACGATAAATTAAGTAGCACGATATGCCTTATTTTACAATGAGTTTAATTTTTGATAAAAAATAATTTATCTAACTAAAAACTTACTTGCAACAACAACGTCTTTTGTGTTAAATACTGCGTTGGCTTCAAATCAAGTTGAAGACACAGAGACTTTTCTTGTTTTGTTAATAAATGAGCCGCTGCTTCCATTTCTATATCCCGTTCCTCTGAGTCTCCTGTTGTCGCACAAGATTTTCCGGAAGTAGCCGCAGTATAATTTTTTTCTGCGGCAGAACTGGAGCTGGTAGAATGCTGGCTGGAACAATTTGGATTGTTATCCGGCTCCACCCACTGATTGGCTGGAGTCGTCATCCGATTGGGATTGGCTTGATTGATTGAGAAGCTGCTGCTGGGTAAGTCTTTTGCAATGTACTTTCGGTCGGTGGAAGAGTAATTTTTTTCTTCTTCTCTGCAAGGTATAATAGGGGACAAATTTACCTTTGATTAAAATCACCTGTTTTAGTGAATTTAATCGTTATTGTAGTGTTGTCATCTTCATGAATTAAGGTTGTTGAAATAATCTGTTTTAAAATAGTCCTGTACCTTTTTTTTGAGGTGTGGCGGTGTATTGGTGTGGACGGCCCACTGCTGCCCTAAGTGAAATGCAAACTGATACAATCTGTTCACAAATGCCTGGCAACACGCACCACAAACAATGGAATTAGTGAAAGAAGAAGCAAAAGCTAGTGTATACGGTATAATTAAAACTCTGTATTTCGTATTCACACACATACTTTTATTGAAATTTTTTATAATTAGTAATATATTCTCCTATTTGTTTTAATATTCGATCGATACATTTATGTTAAACGCGTGTGAATTTTTTCATAATATATTTGACGTAATCATAGAATGAACAATATATACATATTAAACAACAAAACATGGAGAAACATAGAGAAGAAACCTAAGAATCCTTTAATATTGAAATAATGACCGTCAATGTCTATTTTTATAAAATATGATTAAACGTATTAGAAGCATAAATATAAATGATGAAAACAGATGTTTTTAATAATTCAAGAATTCTACTAGCTTTTACGAGTGTATATTTATAAAATGTACTTTGAGATTCGAGTAGATATACCTAATATTACACAATAGAGTATAAAACAAAAGGTATACCATCCGAAAAAAATTTCAATCACCATTGCAATGTGGAAAAAGTTAATAGATATGTAGATACACATACTTACAGATTTCTTTTCATGCCAGTGATCCACTGCATCATTTTGTCCCTGAGTTTGTGCCAACACTTGTTCGAAATGAGCGCATTCTTCGTGTCTTGTAATACCATGCTCTCGGTAACGATACAATTCTGAAAGACGTAATCGTAGTTCTCTTTCTCTTTCAAGATTTGTTAGAAACTGTTCGTATTCCTGTGCTGTGTAAAACTGTGCAAATACTCGCATCCTATCCCTAAACTCTCTGTAAATTACAAATTTTCCATTAAAGTATCGCGCAAAATAGAACGTTACTGTTGTTAAATAATGATTAAACATACTTTTCCTCCTTCGATTGTTTTCTCTTCACTGTCTTATCTTTCCTAGACAAAGCAAAAAACGCAGAAACAAGCTGGTAATCCCGTACAACTCTTTTTCGTCGCGCTCTCTCTCTTAAATTATTGGTATACATATCAACTTGTGCAAGTTTAAGTGCTATGTCCAAATCATCATCTTCTGCAGGGTTCAAGAATAATGAAGAAACAAGTGACTCTGCTTCATGGTTGTAATCCTGTAAAGGAAATTTTAATATTTTGTAATACGAAAGGTAACACAAAGGTGTGTCGCATAATTTAAAACATACCCTTTCAAAATCATCTCGTTGTGGCATATATCCCAGTTGTGCAGCTTCTTCTGGAGTGATATCCAAAGGTGGTAACCGAGATGTGAGATCAGGCGATAGAGGTCCATGATCTGACTTAGTTTGATCTGTAAGATTTGGTTTATAGCTTTCTGTAGGAGGCCATGTGTGTTTTCCAATATTGCCATCAAGGTATCTAGCAATATATTCTTCTTTTGCTTCTGTAAGGCAAAAATAAATTAAGTACTGATATTACTAGTATAAGATTGGTATTTAATTAATTTATTAATTAGCTTAAAATACAAGCACACCTCTTTTTTTAAAATTGTAATAAAATTACCATATAATAGAATATAAGAAATTTCAATATAAAATCACTTTACCTTCTGGTGAACGTGTTTCAATATGTTTGCTAATGTCTTCCCAATTTCCAAAACCAAACTGTTCAATGGCATCCAAAAGTCTAAGTTGTTCCCTAGCAGTCCAATTTCCTCTACCATTGAATATACTAATGGTGCCAGAATCCTATAGTGATAAAAAATTATTAATTTCTTAAATGTTATTATACGAAGAAATTATATTTCACGCTTAAAAATGATCAGTATTTACCATAAACTGATAAGAGTGATCATTTTTATGTGGGCCAATTTCAGCTCCAGCGGAAAAACACTGTAAAATTTAAAAATATTATTTTCTTTCGAACAATTCTGAAGTTTGTTGTGGAATGTTGATGTTTTCGTATCGCGTTAACGGAACTGACATATATAGTATATATGCATGTACGTGCTTCCACGTGATCACCGGTTTCATTCAATTCGCGAAGTAGAAAGGTAGTTACAGTATAACTTGTTCCACAAAAAAAGGGTGGGGACTAAAAAAAGGAATCTCAACACGCAAAATCCAGTAAAGCCAGAAGGATAGACGAAGATGTGACAGAGAGAAAACGGCGGGGGGAAGGGAGGGAGCGGGGAAGAAAGGAGGCGTGAACACGTGATCGAGAAACAAGCGTTCACTCGCTCACCTGCAAACAGAGGTCGAAATCTGGGCATTCTACACATCTAACACGTAGGCCCGAGATATCCTCTTGACAATAGGTGCAGTTGTATTTAGCATACAAATCTGAAACCGAACAATCGTAATACATTTGATCGCCAATGACAGTTCGTTCGGGTGCCAATCAATATTTCGTCCATCAACGTAAATACATACCCGCCATTATTGTCCTGCAGGGTTCTTCCAGAACGATCCGGATGACGTCACCGCATGCCAAAAAGCAATAAGTTTACGTATCACGTACACTGAACGTGCAAGCTTGACCCCATTTTTTCCGCGAAATCGTACGAAAACGCGGAAAAATCCTGGTGCGCCCGCCTGGACGTTCTAATTATCGTACAAGCGTAAACTCGTTAGAAATCTGAATGGAAAAAATGTTGTTTACGACTGTTGCGTCGCGAAACGAGTACGCATGCGTTCCTTCTCCTACCATCTAGGTAAACTACGTTTCAGTTTCGCCAACTGTGTAATAAGAAAATTGCCCTCTTCCGCAACCCAAATATAATTTATCCGCGCGCATTCAAATAAAGCAACACTATTTTAGCATCTTTCAATTTTTTTCGTTTATATAAAGTCGGACATCGTGCGTGAACATATAAAATATATATCGAATAGAACAACAGATTAATACAACCCCGGAAATACGATAAAATGTCGGCTGTAAGTAAATATTTTTGAAAACATTTTTTACTACTTTTCCGAAAACATATTAACTTCTTTTTGTATTGTATATTACATAAACATTACATTATAAATTTATCATAATGAAAATATTTATGTAATATGCTTCTTGAATGTTATCAAATAATTTGAAACATGTAAAATTGCATTCGTAGATTGTTCAGTTAAAAGCTTTTCGTAAGAACATTATCTTATCACATCGATCAATTTGCATGGGGCGTCCACGATTAATTTCTGATAAAGATTTACAGAAACTGAAATTAAAGCAAGCAAGAATGCAGGTCTAATCGATTTTGATATAAATATAAAATGACGTGATGTATGATAATTAAATGAACTCCGTGTAATTTATATATAATTATTTTTCATTTATTTAAACAGTGTGAAGATAATCTTCCTGTGTATTTGAAGTGTGGTACACGAGATAAAGTGGTATATTGGATCATTGTAGCATTTACTGTGTATTGCACAATACAATCATTTAAAGGAATAAAGATATTACTTGAAAAATATCCATAGAATTATAAGAAACTTATTGCAATAAAAAAATTTAACATTGAATAATTGTATAATTTCCTTTAATAAAATCTTTAATTGCAATTTGGCTATATTTGATTATCAATGATTGAAATAGTAATATTAGGTATTAATTTACAGTTTTGATATTAAATCACTTTTACTTATTGCAAAATATTAATACGTAGTATGTTATATATGCATACATATAATTTTTTAATATTTTACAACATATAGAATTTGGAAGAGACTTTAAGGCACTTGAATGCTCTGCAAATACCAATATGGAAATGAATGTACTTTCTTTTTGTGATAAGCTCTATCTGATGAGAATATGATTAAAGAAATAAACTTAAGTAACATAAGATATGGTAATGTCTTAGCTACAACAGGAAAAGCACAGGATATGAGAAAGCAAAATTTAAATGCTAGGATAGAAAAGATAAAATAATGAGACCATTCTCATAAGGCAGCTTAGCAAAATTGTAAACAGTCAAGGGTGAATAATAGAATTATGCCCTTTTTTTTAAACATGCATTGGTAAATATTAGTTTTCTATCAAATAATATAATATATAGATAAATATGTCAACATCTAAACATATAAAAAATTAATAAGATATTTTTACAATACACAAAACAATTACTATATACATACATGTTAATATTAAATATGTAAACTTCTATTATGTTAAATATCTAAATTTCTAATTTGAATTTTTGTTTTTAACAAGTATACATATAAAATAACAGTTGTGGCATCTTTGTGATACTATATATTAAACAAATGCTTTATCATTTTTCAGTGTTTTTTGATATTTTAAACAATAACACAGGAAAAATAAATTTCGTCCTTTTCCGTGTTGGTAATGCATGAGCATTAAGATATACATTTTTGTTATCACAGAGCAACGTATTTACAGTTTAATATAATTATATAACTGTACTATTAAAAAGCATAAAATAATGAGATATTTCAACATTCAATTTGAGCTATTTCTCATTTTTTTTTGCATCATTTCATTTTTTTCATTGGAAGCATAGTTATTTACTACAGTGTTTGAAACACTATTACTAGATTTTTGAGCATTTATGGGGACGTTTTTGTTATTGGTATACGTGATAAAATACCTTTCTTGTAAAACTTTGTTTGTACCTTGGCTCAAACCATCATTTCCATTAATATTTCGAATAATTTTTTCTGCTTTTTCTGTATTATATATTTTTCCTTCATTATTATAATTCTGCATTTTTGAATTTTTTGGAGATTCTGTTAGAAGCTGATGATTCCCTACTGCCAGTTTGGGTAAAATTTGTGGTTTAGATTTATCATTCTTATTTTCAAAAGTGTTTATAGTAAATGTCTTACTTTTTTTTTTTCGTTGTACTAAATTTTTTAAAGCTTCACTAAACTGCATTAACGTTTCTGCAATTGGTCGTTCCATATATGTAGCTTCAATCTTTTCAAATAGATCGTCTTCTTCTGAAGTTAATTCGCTTTTTATTTGTTTAAACTGATTTATTATGTCCCGTAGACTTTCTTTGGCATCTTTGATTGTTTTTACATCTCTACTTTCTGCCATAACATCTATTCTTAGTAAATCTTCTGCTTTTTTTGTACTTGTTTCTGTAGGTTGCTCATTATATTTAACACCTAATTCTTTTTTATCTATTTCTGAATCTTCATGTACAAAATCTTTTTCGAATTCTTTAAATTGATTGATTATATTTCTGATGCTTTCTTTCATATTAAGTGCAGATTTTTCTTTTAGTTCTTGCTTTATCATAGGTTTTTCTTTTGTCTCTTGAATTATCATAGGTCTTTCTTTTATTTCTTTAATTATTACAGGTTTTTCTTTTATCTCTTGAGCTATTTCAGGGTTTTCTTTTAATTCTTGAATCACTGAATATTTTTCTTTTAAGTCTTGCTTTGTTATAATTTTTATTTTTTGTGATGACTCTATTTTTATTGGAATTATTCTTTTCACTTTAGCATTAATTTTCTGTGGAATATCTGGTAATACTTTCTCGTCTATTGCATCTTTTCTTAATTTAACTGCCTCCAGTTTTTCTTGAATAAGTTTTTTAACAACTTCCTTTAAAATGCTACTATCTTGTTGAACATTATCAAGTTTTAATCTTTCTTTAGTTACTTCTATCTTTTTATTTTCTTCTTCCTTTATATCTAATTTTTGTTCACTAATATTAGAATTATTCTCAACATCAGATTGCAATTCAGTATTGCTTTCAGTCATGATATCATTTTGTAGCTCTGGTATGGTCTGTAGGTTTTCTTCGTTGATTGATGTGTTTAACTGTGACAAGTTATTCTCAGATATGTTATTAGGTAACTTTTCTGTGCTTAATGATCCAATGAGTTCGGTAGGTTCGTTTGTTTCGTTATTTAATTCATCTTCTGGTACTTCTACATCTAATATATTTGCATCATTAGTATTTAATGGTTTTTCAAATTGCTCTAACGACTCCATTATTTCATCCAATATTGGTTCCATATCTTGTACAGTGTCATTTATGACGTCCTTGCTGCCTATACTTTTCTTTGTAGCATTTTCCTTTGACTGTTTCAAAACTGTCTGCAGTGATGCTTTTTTGGGATCATATCGTATATTAGGCTTTCTTTTCATGATAAATATAATTGGTCTAGTTTTTATCCTTATTGGTGGTAACATATTATAATTCAATGCTATATGAGAAAAACCATCTACAGAATCTAAGATATCGTGTGTTTTAAGATATGGTTTTATATTGGGCGAGTATTTACTTTTGGCTTCCATTAAAAGATGTGTAAATTGAAGCATTTCAGGACTGTCAATAGTCAAATTTTCTTGTTTTGAATAACTGGAAGTTAATTAATCATAAATTAGATTATACTACTATTTGGATCTAAAGAAATTTATCTTTAGCATATTATCATTTTAGAGAGATTGGTCATTTCATGATTACTTCAAACAGTCATTTATAAAACTTACATCCAAGAACTATTTGTTTGCGTAAATCTTGAAACTCCTGTTTGTGCAGTTAGAACATCAATGTGTATATGCACTGGGTTGATAGAATCTTTTTCGAGTCTATGTAATTTAGCAATAGCTAAACCACCAGGATAGTTAGAACCAGCAACACATAAAAGAAACATAGAAAATAGAGTATTTAAAATTAGATGGCCTAAAATGATTAGTGCTAAAATTCCATTCCATGGACTTTTCCCTCTGTTTTCCCATCTAATTTAAGAAAACAAAGAACTGTATAATTACAATTTCAGACATTTAAAAATTGAAAGTAGCTCAAAAAGCAAAATTAAATGTAAGTTACTTACATTCTATGACAAACGGCTGCAGCACTAACATTTAGCAGTGGAAAGACATATATGATAAACCTCAATTCTTTATGTGGTAAAAAAGAGAATAATGCAACAAATGCTATACCAGGAACTGTTAATGCTCGAACTCGTGCATCCCATAACATACCCAAAGGTATTAAAAAGTAAGATAAACCTAACCCACGAGGCAGAGCTGAGTAAAAATACCACAAGAATGGCGATGTCTGTTTTTATGTTAAGTAATACATATACTTTAAAATTATCATATTGAATAAATACATTTAAAAATAGTGACTCTGATAAAGGATACACCCCATTCGCTGCTTTTATTAAGGATAGTGTTAAAGTAAAATACTTCTCCTTCAGGCCATAATAATCGTCTCCAAAATATAGAGTCTACCGTGATCGTTAGCATTAGAAAAAATATACCGGCCGGAATCGCAATTTTAAATAGTCTAAAAAATTATTAATTTTATGAATTTTTTTGTTCTAATGATTTATATAACTTTAATAGATGAATATTTTCTATGTTACGAAATTATTTTTAATCACTTTTCTTTTCTACTTTGAACAATAGCATAAGTCTTATTGCAGTTTATCAAATTTATGTTTAATTTAGTTATTTTTGACAGAAGGGTTTTGTTATGTTAATAAGTTTTATAAGCAAACAAAGCTTACAAATCAGTGCAGTTTTGCAGAAGGTTCCTTGATGATTCTAATCACTTCTGTATGCAATGTTATAGCCATACTAGGAATCAATGGTCCACAATATAATATGTAAATACCTTAGTATGGTTAGTTTCTTGTTGGCTATATCGTACAAAAGGAATAATCCCAGTAGCATGGCAAGTTCTGCTCTGAATATTATTATTGCTGCTGCAGATGACCAAATAAATATCATGTGATTTTGTTTCAACCATCCATACAAAGCCAGTAGTACTACAACATACATATGATATACAAGTAGTAATTATCATGTAAACCACTAAATAAAATACAGATAATATTGAATTTAAATTACCTAGTGGCATAGCCATTATATTTGGCAATGGACGACTTAGATAGTACATAAAGTGATATTGTGTCACAGTAATTGCAACAAGCCATTTTGTAAATTGCAAACCAAATATGCTTTGTAAAGCATCTTTATATAGCTTCAATGTGCCTATTACTAACAAGCCCAATGTTGCTCTTACTGGAAAAACATGATACTAATTACCTCTTTTTAATGTGATATGTTTTATAAATTAAAGATTTAATATCAATAACAATACAAAAGCTGTTAATAATGCTAATGAATGATATTAATCAACTTACCAACGTATTGAGCAAAAAATTTATTAAGTTGCAAATAATTAATGATTGCTATTAATGGCGATGCCAAGCCTGATATTATAATTGGTCCCATGAACGATCGTGGCACAACTCCAGGAAATTCATGATGGTCATACTATCATAGAACAAGAACATGTTACAAATTATTAGTTATTTGTCTTTATTTTCTTTTTTAATGAATATATGAATATGTTTTTATACAAATGCTCCAAACTATTTGATTTTCTTTTTGGCTATCTTTTTGGCTATGTTTTTGGCTACAAATTATCATAGTATGTTATTAATGAACATATATAATTTCGAAGATTTTGTTAATATACTTTCACTTTAATGAAAGCAGAAATTAATATATTAGCGAACTCTTCAAGCGTGCAGAAACTATATCAGCTGATCGTAAGTTTATAAATACATGCATCTGCATCTAAATATAATGTCTAAGTTTTTGCGTAATATCTCTTTGATTGTATGTCAGCAACCTGTCAAGGCAGAAAGACAAATATTCTCTCCCTTATTACTACTTATTTAATTCTTAAACACTTGTCTACTAATATCATATAGTTCTAATAAATACTATAATAATTACCTCCGACAGGTTAAAACCATGGTATAAAATGTCGTGCATAGCCTGTAGATTGAAACTTTCTTCCACTTTTGTAAATGGACAGTACAATAAATGTACTAAAGCCACCAAGATAATTAAATGATCCATTATTTTATTCTATACGTGGAACGGGTTCAAAAACATTGTAAGACTTCGCGTTTTAATCATGACAATCTGACGAACACAGACAACTTTTTAAATACATATTTCTTGTATCAACCGGGAATACCACGTCGTCTGCTCTCATGGACTCCGTCCAAATTACGTATGTGCTTTCATTGCCAACATTCCAGGTTTAATATTTCCTTAAATTTCCTAGAATTTCGTGTTAATTCACTATAATTTTTTCTCGTCAAATCCAACAGTTTTTCAACATTTTCCAGATAAGAAAATCCAACAAGTCTCGTAGTATTTTAAATACGATATAATATTTAACATAATTGAGAAGGTAGATATGTTGCGTTATTATTATTCTTTTATTAAAAAGTTAGTTTATTAGCTCCCAGTAATTCATTATAACAATAATGTTACAATATTTTCCTTTATTAAGAAGATTAAGCGCTATAAAAATGTTTTCTCGTTCGGTGTGGCAATCTATTTCGACGAAAACTTACAAAATAAATCACAATATTTTTAATATTAATCAAAACGGCTTTTGCTAATAATTAATTCATCAATTCTAAACAACGTTCACTAATTACATACGGTTATTATATGAGGACACAATACGTTCTTCGTTTTGGGAGGATCGATTACAATGCGACAAATAGCCATACAATATTTCGCTACTATTATTGTATAAAAAGATACAAATACGTATAAAGTAAGCGTTCCAAAATATATGTTATAGATTTTCACAACGGGATGCCGTAAATTTTCATTTCTCTTAAACAGATAGTTTATTAGTTCATGATCTTTTAATTCACAAAATAAACAGAGGAGATATATGTATATATTATCATTTCTGCATATCTTTTGTCTGCATATTTTTGGAAAAAATAACGATCAAACATATTCGTTCGTTTCGCTACGTACAGATGTATATACAGTGTGTAGAGAAAATTCGTACTTTATTTTAGTATAATCGGAAAATACATTTGTCCCAAATAGACGGAGGAAACCCATAGATTTCAAGCTGTAGATACAAATCGCTTTTACATTCGTAGATGACGGTCTTCTGCGAGATTTTTTCTCCATTTATGTAAGATCCCATACAACATTTTTTAAGTATTCCATAATCAACGCGACGCTTGTATAAAACTGTATCGATCGCACGAACAAGATAGAGGCAAGGTGCTTCATGAAAGCTGCGTTCTATTAAAGATATCGTTATTATTGTGTCTACTTTACTACAAATATAACGTCACACTTCAAGCTACGATTTAATTTAATCTTTCGTTCTGCTTTCCTTTTCTTTTTCTCAAATTTTATTTCAAGTTGATTTCTCTTAAAATAAAGACACTATTATCTATCTTGTTCCCGCTCGATGTACGCATATAGAAAGATCGTTTAACAGAAATGACACCGGCAGAATTAACGTCTTGGTTTCGGCGCTCGCGAGTGTATCGGCTTATTGTGTAACATGTGCTCGCATTTGGGAATGTGACGCTCGGCGGCCGCCTTATTGAATTTTCTTCCGCAGTGGGGGCACTGAATGTAATCGTAGTTATCGCTAACCGGCGGCGGTGGTAAATCGCTGAGCTTGCCTCCTGCGGCCAGGTGTGCTTGTACTTGCTTGGCCGAGCGTATAGCGTTAATGAAATCCTCGTGTTTGCGCCGCCAGTTCGACTTTATCTCCGGCTTCTTCGATTTCTGAAACATGCAAAACGACAATCCGTCTCATTCCTTCAGATCGATATCTCTCGTCCTTCTCTTGAAAAAAGAAGGAGAAAACAAAATAAAACGATTGATTCTTCTGTGGTATAAATGGTTCTCTTATCGACAATGGATTTATCTTCGTGATACGGACCAGCTTTGCCATTAAAAAAGATTTCTATCTACTAGAATATATATAAGATAGCGGTGTTCTTCCATCGACGGAGAGATTTTAGGTTAGCAACTAAGTGATTGCGGATTCTGTCATTAGGTGGTAATGACAAAACCCGCAATCACTTAGTTGCCAACCCAATATATTCTAGCATCGTTATTGTCAGTATATCGCACGTTGAATTGTGACTAATATTATTTGAAAATTACTGAGAACATTGAGATAGTTACATGTCGTGGATGGTTGATATCATTTTTTTTCAAAATTAATCGACCAATAACCAATCGGCTACCGATTACCAGTCATTCTCGCTGATTTCGTAGTTTTAGTATTAAATCACAAAATCCTATTTACACGATGCTTAACGTTTTCTCCAAATACACTGCATACAATTCTCACCCTTACGTTAGTCTTGTCCTTCGCGTTATATCTTTTTATAACCGGTGGAATTAATTTTTACCTCTGCAAACATGGATTTAAAGTTTACTTCGTTTAGAGCTTCGCACAGTTAGGACGAACTGAGATAGGAATTTTGAAGGATCGGAAGAGGACGACAGATTCGGGGCAAGAAGTACTGACCTCCACCTGTTTTTTCACGAGTCCTTTTTTCACGAACGGTTCGAGATCCGTGCCTTTTACGCGATACATCATCGTATCGAACTGTTTCCTCTTTTTCTGCGTCGTTTTCGCGCAAATTTGCTCGTGAAGGGTTACTCGGTCTTGAGCGAAACGACGGCCACACATTTTGCAAGGAACCAGAGCGTCACTGTAACATCTTTAGAAAAGAATTTCATGAGATTTGAAAAAAAAAAAAACGTTGATATCTTCTTCCGTAAAGAAAAGTTCTGATCGAAAAGTTCCTTCAACTCTCGAGGTTATGTTCGATGTTATTATGTTATATTCTAAGATAGCAGGATAACGAAATATTTCCTTTCTCTCTGATACCTGTCGATGTTTCCTTGGTTTATTTGGGAATTATTTATAATTTGTTTGTAGTAAAAAATATTACTTTTTTCCGAATTATTTTCATCGTCACAGACGCCATATTTTAACAACTCGTTTTAGCTGCATTCTTTCTACACACAGTGTATAAATTTATCGAGCAAAATAACAATATCGGCCCTAGGATATTAAACATTTTAAAATAAGGATAATTTTAGGTGCTACGAGTTTGACGATAAAATATTTCCCTGAAATATTTGTCTGAGATATTACAAGTTCCTTAATCTCATAACAGGAAAACCAATTACTCTAAAAATTCTTACGTCGCTGCCGCGGCTCCTCCGGTCCTGCTGGAAGCTGATCCTTTGTATCCCGTTGAACCGGAAATTGGCGTCTTTGCCCTCGAAGCCATTTTGCTTCTGGAACCGGAAGTCTGACCTTGCATGGGGCTACCACCAGACGTGGCCGATGAAACCGATGGTGGCCGTGTTGATTGCATGGAAGTAACCTGTTTCTAATTAATAAAAAAATTAAACAATTATTATTATTACTTCAATGGAATATTTTCAATAGAATATTTCAAAAAAAATGTTGCAATGGAAGAAGGTCAATTTTTCAACAGAATGTTTCAGCCAGAGAATTATTAATGTATATTAGAATATTACAGGTATTGAAACTCTGTTATTAATATTAGAATTGTTAATTACAAACTGTTTATAAGTAGAACAATCTTTCTCATTTACAATTTGGCTAACAGTTTTTTGCTTCACAGGGAATGTAATAAAACATTGTTCATTAACAATTAACAATTTTTTACATCGCATGAGGGCACTGCTCTTGCAAAACAGTTTATTTTTATCAGCTGTTTATGGTACTTTTGCCTCAATAAACAGCTGGTAAACCGGTGATTTTTCATATGTGTCACAGTTCTAGCAAACGAACGATATGAGAGAAGATAAAAAATGAGAATAACAGAGGAGAAAGTAAAAGCAATTCGGTAACTATTCTATTCCCAATATTAAGAAAATTATTCAATGATTTGAGATGTACGAAATACCTGTTGATACTACTGTTTAATTTTGTTGTTAAAATTTAGCAAGGCGACAAGGAAATTTCGCTGTTGCGAATATTTCGATTAATCAGAAATTGGAGGAAGAGGAGTCCATGTGCAGCGAAATCGCTGGATTTCCCGGGTTAAATAACGTCAAAGAGCACCAGACATTTTACTCTCTAAAGCTTTCTACTTATTTCTCACGTACCGAACTTCAAGCTGTGGCAGAAAAATTGCACACGATATTCGATTGAAATTATCTTTGCGACCAAGGGCACATCATTCGCGGACCAATTATGTTTATAAATTAATAGAATAAATGCGTGAAGTTCCTTTCTTGTATTATAATATATGTCTAACTATGCGAGAATTACAATTAGGATACTTTTATTAAATTCGACTATATTTTATCTAAACTGCTGCATTTTATCATATGCTTTTATAATATAAATCTTGTCTGCATTTAGTAACAAAGATGAGAACATTTTTTCCTATAGTGAAACTATCAATGCAAGTATAGCTACTTCTTTGTCCTTGAGATTTCTTACATTTCTGGCACATCAGATACAAAAAGTATGTACTTTCTCAACAATTTGATTATATTCTATCCAAACTGCTGCATTTTATCATATGCTTTTATAATATAAATCTTGTCTGCATTTAGTAACAAAGATGAGAACATTTTTTCCTATAGTGAAACTATCAATGCAAGTATAGCTACTTCTTTGTCCTTGAGATTTCTTACATTTTTGGTACATCAGAT
The DNA here is from genome assembly GCA_014737535.1 of Bombus cullumanus. NCBI lineage: Eukaryota > Metazoa > Arthropoda > Insecta > Hymenoptera > Apidae > Bombus > Bombus cullumanus. Next base: position 2,373,545 of record JACXIX010000010.1, on the reverse strand, counting down.
ATAAAGAGTATGACTTTCTCAACTTTTTATAGAAAGTAAATATTAATATTACAAAAAAATACAGATACACAGTTATGAAATATTTGTTTTAACATTAAACGTATCCAAATTTTGCTACCTTTGTGTATTTTGCACCTTTCATGATCAAAGTATTGCAAAATTTGGAAAGAAGACACAGTGCCATGAATAATTATGAACTGCACTTTATTTTTAGAATATTTCATAATATTCGAAGAAAAATTGACAAAATGCTTTAATATAACGTAAAACAAAGCTGAAGATTAAACAGACAAAAATTTGTCTCTTTCAAAGTCTGGAGGAAACGAAATCTTCCTCTAATTAAATTTCCATTATGAAAAAACATAAACTCAGCGTGTTAATTTTGTTACATTCTCATTCAATATTTTTAACAGATGTTTCTTTATCTTTGATTACTTCTATTAATCTGTTACTCTACACTGTCTATCAACTTATTCAAAGCAAATTTTATTCTTCTTTTTTAAATTCAACGATATTTTCTACAGGTGGCTCCTCTCGGTCATAAACTTTCCTCGCTGGAATTCCCCATAGGCTGTCGATTGGGATTTCGGACGAGGACTCGATGCTGGCCATGGTAATAATTCCATTTCGAAATCTTGCAATCATTTTTCTGTACCGGCGGCTGTACATGTTTCGCTGAAAAATTGTCTTTTCGTCTCCTCTTTCAATTACGTAAGCATAGCGTTCAATTTACTTTCTACAAAAACATTTTCACTTATCATATCCAGGCAGGAGCTCAGGTTTCTTGAAAATATCGAAGAAAGAAAGCAGTAAATCTGCTCGAGTCTATGATTGAGCTATGAGCACCGTATCCCAAGGAACATGAACGTGAAAAAGGAGCGAGGAGAACAGCAGCTTTAAAGTTCGAAACTTATGGCACTACAACTAACCAGAACAACTTGCTTCAATTGCAACATTGTTAGACGAAAACCTTCGTTTCACTACAAAATTATTAACTCAACCCTCTGTATGGAGTCCGCGTTATTTTTATTTAACATAATCGATTAACAGGTATGTGCTCACCTCGGTGGACTGTTTTCGTAAGAGCGGCTTCCGCGGAAGTGGCGCGTCGTTTTCCTTCGCCGGTTGCTCGTCCAAGTCGACGACCAGAGCGTCGCTTTTCTTCGTGGGCGAGTCGTTATCGTATTTCGTTTCGGCAGTTTGGTCTGGTAAATGCAGACCATTCTCGAGAATAGCGCTATCGACCACGTCCGCTGATTTTTTCGTAGTCGTGCTCGTCGCCGTCAACGTCTTCCTGTTTCCAATTGGCTCTGTGCCTTTCATGGTCGTTGGCCGTTTCGTCGATCTTGTGTCTTGAGCTTTCAACTCGCTCGACGCACGCTGTAACAGATACGCGTTCGTTTGAAGCTGTCGCGCCAAATAATCGACGCGTTTCTTGTTATCTTTTAACGAAAGCCATGTTTTAACAAAAGCGGTTAATACCATTTTAACCAGTCAGCTGCTTCTGACGAGTATACTCGTCACGAAGAAACGCCAGTAATTTGCGTTACGACGAGTTCTGTGAGTAATAAAATTCAGAAATAAGATGCTCCTTTCGTTACAATTTGATTCCAAATTATAACACACTCTGTGCTTGACGAGTATACTCGTCACGAAGAAACGCCAGTACCTTGCGTTACGACGAGTTCTGTGAGTAATAAAATTCAAAAGTAAGACGGTCCTTTCGTTACAATTTGAGTTCAAATTATAACACACTCTCTGTGCTTGACGAGTATACTCGTCACGAAGAAACGCCAGTACCTTGCGTTACGATGCGTACTGTGAGTAATAAAATTCAAAAGTAAGACGGTCCTTTCGTTACAATTTGAGTTCAAATTATAACACACACTCTGTGCTTGACGAGTATACTCGTCACGAAGAAACGTCAGTACCTTGCGTTACGACGAGTTCTGTGAGTAATAAAATTCAAAAGTAAGACGGTCCTTTCGTTACAATTTGAGTTCAAATTATAGCACACACTCTGTGCTTGACGAGTATACTCGTCATTTACTTACTTTCCGCCACGCGTTTCAGGTGCATGGTTTTCAAAGTTCTCAAACAGGTGGCAACAGCTAACTGGTTAATGACATGCTAAAGATTACTTTACCATTTTCCCTAACAATTTGCAAGCAGAAACACGTTACCATAATCGTGTGCTTCCATCGAAACGTCAAAATCTTCGAAGAAAGAGCAAAACCTTTTATGCAATCCTTGCTTACCCTAGCGACCGTGTCCGGACTTTTGGACGGCGACGCTGGGACGTTTCTTCTCGCACGGATGCTCGTTTCCTTGGTCGTCTCCGGGCTCGGACTTTTCGCGACCCTGGAGAAACGCATCGTACACTTTACAGACGAACGCTCCGTATCCCCTAAAGCGTCGTTGCTCGCGGTAACTTTCACCGACCTCCCCGGCGAACATATCTCTTTTCTATTTCCAGCGCGATCATCGACATTTATTCGACGAGATTCCGATCGACCCGCTGCTTTCGCCGCGCTGCCTACGATCGCCGACATCGCCGACGGTTGCCCCGTTTCGCGATCCCAACTTTCGTCCTCGATCGACCTACGAATATCCTCGATCGATCTCAGTTGCTTCGCCGATGAGCAACGACCCACACCTGTTGACGATTTATCCGTTTCCGCTTTGTCTATCGTTTGCGTCGACGTCTCGTCGCTGCCAGAGAATTCGAAGCGTTTCGACGCGGTATTCACCGAGTCGCGCGTTTTCTTCTTATTGGATGTCGTCGAGAGACGTTCCACGGTTTTCAAGGAATCGATGCTGCACCTCGATGCAGCGCTTCCAGTCTCGCTGGAATCAGTGTGCTGGAAAAGCTTGCGCTTGCACGACACCGATCTCGATCTTATGGCAATTCGGTTGATCTCTATCGAGTCTCTGGCTTTCTCCAATTTTTTCTGCTTCCGCGTTTCTTGCGTTCCAGCCTGTCTTCCTTTAGTGGCGGCCGTTGCGCTTCTGGATACGGTCGTAGCTTTGCTGGCGCACGTTCTCTTAGCGAAAAGATTTACATTCGGTGGATCAAGTGCTTCCGGCGAAATCGTCTTTGAGTCTGCCTCGCGGCCAATGCTTCCGCCAGATTTCCTTCGTATTTCCTTCGGTATCGATTCCACGCTTCGTTCCAACGTGCCTCGGATCGATTCAGCCTCAGTTCCGATCGAATCGAAACGTCTGAGAGCCGACTCCACCGAGTCTGTTCTCTCGTAATTCTTGGAAAGTTCCTTTACAGAAGCTAAGCCGGCCTCCGGCCTTCTAATATCGATCGTCGAGGGGCAGCAACTTTTCCTCATTTCAGTCTGCTGTTCGTCTCTGACTGTACCGTCGACAACTGATTCGCCAACCATTTTTCCTGATTCCTGCGCAAAGTCCGATCCTTTTGCAGCACTGCGAACGAGCTGCATGGACTTCAAAATTTCAGCCTGTTTGGACGTCTTGCCTTTCTTCCTCTCGTCCGCGATACTCTGCTTCCTGGCAGTTCGTGCTACAGGTCTTGGGATTTTGGTTTCGCCGCTTCGATCTGCCACATCAGTCGCTCCTCTCGAGCCACGAGCGATGGATTCGTTGGTTATACGCTTCGAAGCATCGTATCTGTCCACGTTCCTCTTATCAGCAACCGTCTCTGAGCTCGTCTTTCCGCTGCTTGGACTCGCTGTTCGGCTGCGAGTCTTCAAAATGTCACTCTCGTTCTTTCCATTCGCCGCGTTTCCCTTCGTTCGACTCTGCAAGCTACGAGCACAAGCTGCGGGCTTCTTCATAGACGCAATTCGCGTTGTACGTTTCGAGCTCTCGTCGGGCCTCTCGTCCGCCGAATCTCGATCTCTCAGCGATTGCTGGAAAATGTTCGACTCCAGCAACGATCCTCTCTGTTTAACTGGCTTGCGCACGGAATACGTCAGCAACTTTCCAACGCTCGACTTCTCGCAGACTGTTCCCTTGCTCGATCTCGAGTAAGTGCCTCGAAGCTGCTCCTGTTTTACGTATCGTTCAGGAGTCCTGACTTTTCCGATCTGCGCGTCCACTTCCGCGGTCCTGCAACTTTTCGATCCAGCGGCCGCAAGTTGGCGACCAGCCGGCGTCCCAGCTCTTTCCTCAACTTTCCTGTCCACCCTCGTCTCTGCCTGCATCCTGTCGGCCTTTGATTGCTCTTCCCACTCGCTTGATATTCCATGCGAAGCATAATCCACCTGATCTTGGCCAACCTGACGCTGTAGCACGTCGCGAATCAGCTTCGTCGAACGTAGAACACCGGCGGACCCTCTACGGCTAAGTGCATTCGCGTTTTCGGCTGTCAAGTTGTCGTCCTTGACGCTCAAAGGACTCTTCGAGGATCTGTCCTTGACGTTGCTCGACAGATTCCTTGGCCTTGCCGTCATCTCACGTGCAACTGTTTGTTTAAGCGAGTGCGCACCTCTAGGTGGTTGCTCAACGTCTGTGCAAATCTTAGGCTGAAGGCTCGTAGCGATGGCGGACTCTTCTGTCTCGTAACGCAAGAATTCCGGCGTTTCTTCTCTACTTTCAACGATTTCTCGAGACCTGGGCGACGAGGCGCGACTGCCGTCTGCGACGAAACTCGTCCTCTCGTCCTTCTCAGCTCGTTCATCATCGAACCGCGACTTCATCTGACTCGGTGTTCTGGCATCTGTCAGCTGAAGCTTTCTCGGCTCCGCGTTTCTCGCTGCTCGTTCACACTGCTCCGAGAAAAATCGCGATACCGAGCTTCTGATGAAGCGTTTCGCTGTCTCGTCGTAGCTTTCTGTCGACGATCCTCTTGTCGCTTCTCTCGGTACGTTCGCGACGAGCTTCTCGCCTTTGGCAACGTACGACGTAGGACTCTGTTCTCTTTTCTTGCAGCACGCTAGATCTGTTGTTCTTGCTTTCACTATCGTCTCCGGCGTGACCATCAGGATGCTGGCGGATCTGTCAGAATCCGAGCCGAAGTACTGCGGACTTACGCTGCAGCTTCTGGACGATGCTTTCGCGAAGTCCGGTGATTTCGATTCGTCAGCACGAATTATCGAAGCAACGCGCTTTCCAGAACCGACTCTTCCACTCTCGCTGCCTTTCTTTGTCACTTCCTCGACCACGTTTGCAGATACAGAGGCGGACGACTCGGTGTCCTTGTTGCGAACGCTCGTCGCCGTGGCTGATCTTCTGCCTTCGCGACAGAAAGACCGAGGACTCGAGCTACGTTCTCTCGTTAGACGCTCGAAAACGTCAGGTAACTTGGTTTCGATAGATTTACGTGGAGTTTGGTACTCGGGTTTCGCGCAAGATATCACGTCATATTTTGCACCTTCCGAAGAAGAGGAAGATTTGCTGATTGTATCGCGTTTGGCAAATGTAGCGTGTCTCTTCATGGCGTCGTTCGTGGATCCTCTTATCGTGTTATTAGTCACATCCTTTTTGTTCTTTGATTCGATTTTTAAAACGGAGCTCTTTCTGTCTTTCATGTAATTAGGGGACGTTGGAAGAATTGTCGAGTCTATCGCATAAGTGGTGGCTGATTTCTCCGATTCTTCGCAGAAGAATTTCGGACTATCGCTGCGTGGTGTTCTGGTCTTCGAGGAATTAGCCGTCTTTCGATCAGTCGCGTAAGTTTTAGCTGATCTTTCAGACTTTCCCTCTGATCTCTCACTTTGCCGTTTAACGTCTTTTATGTCTTCAGAAGGTTCACGAATCGATCTTTCCGCACGTTTTGAGTCAATCGCGTAAGTTATGGATTTTGGACTATCGCTTCGCTGCTCGACGTCTTTTAAATCTTCGAAAGAGAATCTTTTATCTGTTTTTGCGTCAATCGCGTAAGTCGTTGCTGATCTTTCAGACTCTACGCAGAAGAATCTTGGGCTCTCACTTCGTCGTTTAACGTCTTTTATATCTTTCAAAGAAACACGGGCTAATTTTCCTGCGAGCTTTGAATCAGTCGCGTAAGTGGTACCTGACCTTTCAGACTCTTTGCGGAAAAATTCCGGGCTTTCACTTCGGCGTTTAACGTCCTTTATATCTTCGGAAACTCCACGAATCAGTCTTTCTGCAGACTTTGGCTCGATCGTGTAAGTTGCGGGTTTTGGACTTTCGCTTCGTTTCTTGACGCTTTTTAAACCTTCGAGAGAGAATTTTTTACTTGTTTCTCCGTCAATCGCGTAAGTCGTTGCTGATTTTTCAGACTCTTTGCAGAAGAATTTCGGACTTTCGCTTCGTCGCTTAACGTCCTTCGTATCTTCGGAAACTTCACGAATCGATCTCCCTGCAGACTTTGGACGACTCGCGTAAGTCGTTGCTGATTTTTCAGACCATTTCGACAGGAATTTCGGACTTTCACTTCGTCGTTTCAAGTCCCTCGTATCTTTCGTAGCTTCGCGAGTATACTTTTCTGCAGTCTTTGAGTCTATCGCGTAAGTCGTTGCTGATCTTTCAGACTCTTTGCAGAAGAATTTCGGACTTTCGCTTCGTCGCTTAACGTCCTTCGTATCTTCGGAAACTTCACGAATCGATCTCCCTGCAGACTTTGGACGACTCGCGTAAGTCGTTGCTGATTTTTCAGACTCTTTCGACAGGAATTTCGGACTTTCACTTCGTCGTTTCAAGTCCCTCGTATCTTTCGTAGCTTCGCGAGTATACTTTTCTGCAGTCTTTGAGTCTATCGCGTAAGTCGTTGCTGATCTTTCAGACTCTTTGCAGAAGAATTTCGGACTTTCGCTTCGTCGCTTAACGTACTTCGTATCTTCGGAAACTTCACTAATCGATCTCCCTGCAGACTTTGGACGACTCGCGTAAGTCGTTGCTGATTTTTCAGACTCTTTGCAGAAAAATTTCGGACTTTCACTTCGTCGCTTAACGTCCTTTGTATCTTCACGAATCAGTCTCTCTGCAGACTTTGGACGACTCGCGTAAGTCGTTGCTGATTTTTCAGACTCTTTCGACAGGAATTTCGGACTTTCACTTCGTCGTTTCAAGTCCCTCGTATCTTTCGTAGCTTCGCGAGTATACTTTTCTGCAGTCTTTGAGTCGATCGCGTAAGTCGTTGCTGATCTTTCAGACTCTTTGCAGAAGAATTTCGGACTTTCACTTCGTCGCTTAACGTCCTTCGTATCTTCGGAAACTTCACGAATCGATCTCCCTGCAGACTTTGAAGGAATCACGTAAGTCGTTGCTGATTTTTCAGACTCTTCGCCGATAAATTTACCATAATCGCCTTGATCCTTGACATCTCTTAAAGCTTCAGAAGACAATTTCCTAGTAGTTGTTGCGTCAGTCGCAGAAGATACGGCTGATTTCCCAGCATCTTTAGAAGATAATTCGCCACTTTCCCTTTTTCCTGTCTTATCTTTCAGCGACTCGGATGTCGATGTTCTTGCAGCTTTCGAGTCTATCGGGTATTTAATAGCAGATTTCTCTTTATTAAATATCGCAGACCTTTCGCCTCTTCGTATTCTATCTTCAGACAAATCAGGCGATAATTTCCTCGCGGTTTTCGAACCAACGGCGCGCGCAGTGGCAGACTTCTCGGACTCTCCGCAGAAGAACCGTGGATTTTCGTCCCTTCGTTCCACATTTCTCCCGGAATCCAACGATACCGTTTCCCCCACATTTCCAGAGACCAGTGTCTTCCCTCTGGATCTGCCACTTGCAGGACTTTTCCCATCGTTCGATCTTCTGTCTGAAGCTGTGTTGGTCATTCGGCTGCCGCTACGAAATCACAATCAGTATAACAATATTCCACTCTGCTTACAACTTACAAGCCTGAGAAGTCCTCATTTGGCTGCGCTTGGTCCTGCTAACTCTATCTTCTTGATCTACAATGCGAGTTTCGTTCGTTATCTGGTGTTAATCCTGCTTTGCGCTTGTGGTTAGCCGACATGAAGAAGATAGCAGAGGAAAATGAGTCAGGCGGACACGATATTTTCTAGGATTCTCCTTCGCGACAAAACAAAGCTAGGGCAGCTATGGCTTCGATCTTCGGCTGTTCGTCCCGACTGATCGCTTTTATTTTGTTAAAAAGATGTTGGTTACGCGGTAAAGCCGCGAGGAAAGCCACGTGGAGCTTCGAACGTCGCCAATGTTTCCCTCCGTTCGGAGTGTAAAACGTCGACATAGAAAATGTCGCAACAATATACGTGGCGAGAGTACAAGTACGGTCCATCGTTAGGATCCGGAAAACACGGTTCGGTCACCGAGGAGAAGAAAGTGCGTCGGTCAACCGCCGTGAAAGTCAAACTTAGCAGAATCATTTCATTCGAATCATTAATTTAACATCTAACACAATTACTTTTTTTTTGTTCATTGTTCAGCTAGGAAGCAACTAAGGAAAATCCAACGGCAAATATACAAATTTCGTAATCGTTGTCGACGATATTGCTAGCGGTGCGATTAATTGTTTCACGAGACGCTTCGTTCTCTTATTTCTTTCTTTTTTTTTTTTTTTTTTTCGTCCACGTTGTCTCCGATACTGCGACGGCTTCATGCTTGGCGAGTAGGCTGTTATGGTTGATGATGCAGCGTTTAATGTCCTTCGGCCGATTTATCCTTTCTCCGATAGCTTTAATGTTAGGCGGACACATAAATTAGAGCGGGCGCATCTTCCTTCTTGCGACAAACCGGAGATGCTGCGCCTTTAACTTTGCCGGAAACGCGTCATTTAGTTGTTCTTTCAAGGATGATCACTTCCAGGGACCGCGTATTGTTAGGCCACTACGGTTGCGTGGGTTTAAACGAGTCGAGCCTAGTCAGCGATCGCAATTATGCAACGTGAAATTAATCGGCGGCGTAGAGGGGTTTGGCGGGGCGAAAGCAGCGACGGATTGTTAGCGCTGATTGCCAATTAGCGGCCGGTGAATTCGCATTTGTCAACGTTCGATTCGATCGTCGAAAGACGCCAGCTACTTGCGCGTTAAGATGCTTCCTATTCTCTACGTTCTTTTTTCTTCCCTCGTGTGTAACATTTTTCTTTTTTCAAATAGCGGAAATATTTTATTCCTTTTGCAATGTTAAACATTTATTTTATTTATTTACTTATTCGACAAACCCCTTGTTGTAGCGGATTGACGCACGGGACGGAGGAACAAAAAAGACAGAATGGAGAGGAGAAGTGATAAGTAGCTGAAGATGCGCGTATGCACGAAAGAAGAGTAACAGGATGTGTGAACAGACAGACAGAATGAGAATTTTAAGAAGCGATGACACGGTACAAAAATGTAAAGACAAGTTACCACCTAACACTGTCGTTGAAAACGCTAGAAACAGCGTCTTCAAGATACTTTAGATTGGCCGAAGATACCTTTGCTCGTGCCACCATACGATTTAGTCGATTATGGTAACCATACAACGTGCGGTGTTGTTTTAAGCGAAACAACAGAATACTTGCTAAGCTTCTCGATGGTACATTGAGCAACAGCAACCGCCGATATCCGGCCAGTCGACGGTATCTTTATCCATTTAATTATTAACACTTTACCGAACGATAGCCGATTAATCGGCTTTTTGTTACCGACACTTACCGACCGATAGCCGATTAATCGGCTTTTTATCGCCGACACTTACCGACCGATAGCCTGTCAATCGGCTTTTTGTCGCCGACAATCTTTCTCATTATTTGAGCAGTAATTTGTTAGTTAGTACTAAAATACTTTGCTCAGTTGCGTCAGTTGCGTTGTTTCGTAAGCTCGCACAGTTCTACAGCAATTTGGAAAACGTACCGTTCGCGACGAACAAAAAGAATGGTATTGGAGAGCCTAAACCGAAACAGAGCCGGCGCCAGGGAGAATCTGCGCCTGAGATGCCGGTCGGACGTGAGTGTGCCGTTGAATCGCTAGCGGTCGGTAAAGTGCTGACAAAGATTACACGAAATATCGTCCTTCGTTCGAATTGTCGTTAGTTGAAATTTGTCGTAACTAGACCGCGGATATTTATGCAGACTTATAGTTCTGCGAATGAGATCGAAGAAACGTAAGGAAAAATTTCTTTGCTTCTTTTGTACAGCAACTATACTATGGATATTTCATGTATCTCGGCGTATTATGCGCGCACACGTATACGTTGTGCCTTAATCAAATGCGCGCAAACGTCCGCGGTGGAACTGTAATATCGTTAGAAATGCAGCGAATTTTGTTTCTCTGCTGCTTTTGAATCTCTGCTGGAAATTGGAAATCGACAACGAGAACGGCGTATCTTAATTGTCAATGTCGAATGCGCGTTAAAACTTGCAACAGCCAATTACCCAGTTAACGATAGTTACCTCGCAGTTCAGCACTGCGCGACCTTCCCTTAAGAAACGCTCTTAAATTTCGATCTACTTTTACCGCCTGGTATAAAACAAAATTGCGCTTTTAACGTTCTCGGCCAGGTTTGGCCAGATAAACAGGCGAATAAAAATGTTATTCTCGGACAAACAGAAGATTTCGTAGAATTAGAAAAATATTGTCAGCCGGCGGTACGTTGTCTGTCGTATGTGCGCGCGTGTTTGTGCAAGCCCAGATGAAATTAAGGATTTCATAAATATTTACGGATACGTGTTCGTAAATATTGATTTATAAATATGGAAGACTCGCGGCCAAATGGATTTCACTGGCGGCAAATACGATACGAGTTATTTTTTCACCATTTTAATATAAAAATAACGTCGTTCTCGTTTCGCTTCCATCTACCTATTATTTTCACGACTTTCTGGAATTTTCTACTTTCTGTTTCTGCCTTTATTTCTACGTACCTGCAGGTGGATTTTGCTGGAAATATTGGGTCAGATCGTTTCTTCGGGGCAATGGCTGGGTTCTTCGTAACGTTGTTACCACGCCTAGCGTTCGCGTTTTTAAAGCGCTCCAACCTGACCTCCGCCTGAGATAACTTCCTGGTAACACTTTGTTTTGGAAGCTTGTCAGGAACATCGACCATAAAGTCCTCGGGGAATTCCTCGCTCTCGAGGTCGTTTTTAACACGATGCTTCAACGTCTCGTCGTACTCCATCAGATGAAGTTTCGCCATCATACGATTCCTTTCTATCATATCCTCGTCCAAAACTTCCTCCATACGTGTCTGCTCGAATGCAATTGAAATATCGTGGTAAAAATTGTCCAAGGGAATATTTCCCTGCGCTATGTACACAACTAAAATTGCCAAATAGCAAAAGAACGTGCATTTAACACGTTGACTGCCGGACGAATTTTCCATGGTTTGCCCAAGGCGTCGACGTGAACTTTTCACTATGCGATGCATATTGTGTTGAAATATTATTTGCGGCAAATAAAATGAGTTATAAAATCACGCTTGAAGCATTTTTCGTGGCGTGGGCCACCGGTGACCCACGGCGCTATAGCCAAATCGAGTGCCGGTCACCGGTGACCCCCATGGCAGTGAACGTGTCAAATACGTCGAGTGGAAATGATAGCGTGGCTCTGGAATATTTCATCTCAATTACACATTACAATTAATAGATCTGATCCTAAGCTAAACAAATTGTGTTTATCCTCGTGCTTTATGTTTTAAGTTCAGTTTTAAGTCCTATAAACCTTTCCAGTTACGTCTTTGCGTTTACTGTTTATTACAAGAAGCCAGGGAAAGTTGTACGAATTGCTATGAAAGTATTTTTCCAAATTTCATCCTTCAACTTGCACCTCGTGTCCGAGATTTTTTACCGTTTGCGCGAGGTAAGTCGATACTTGCTGCTTCGCGTATTCGAATCCAACGCGTACCGTATGTATCACGTGTGTGTGTGTGTGTGTGTACACATACGAAGGAAATATGTTAGGAAATGTTATTTCAATATGGAAAATTGCCACGTTTGGAAAATGGCGCGTTACCTCGTCCCGATGATTTCCATTCGCATATTGCGCGACGTGGTTCTCGTTTCCAAACTCGTCATCCTCCTGGTGCTGGCGCGCGCACGGACCGAACGATTCTCGACTGATTTCCTCGTGATACGAGACGATCGGTTTGCCACCGTTCAAATTGCTGTTCACGTCAGCCCTGGCTACTCGTTTCACAGTCACCGACTGTCGGTTCACCGTCAAATTTCCGTTCTTCTGCACGCCGTTTCCGTTCGTCTGTTTCCGCGATTTGTTCTCCAGCGGCTCCAGTGGGTAGCTTCTGTCGATGCCCTTCACCGTCGTTTGCCGTCTTTCGTCGAACATCTGCCTCACCTTCGCGAACAGATGTTATTTTCATGATTAATCTTGTCGCTGTTTGTTAACCAGTTAGCTGTTGCGACCACTTTGGTAACTTTGCAAAGCAATGTGCCTGCACCGTGTGGCAAAAAGTAAGCGGCGACGAGTATACTCGTCAAGCACAGAGTGTGCGTTATAATGTGGAATTAAGCTGCAACGAAACGGTTGTTTCATTTTTGAATTTGATTAGTGACAGGCTCGTCGTAACACAAAATGTTTCTTCATGACGAGTATACTCGCGGAAACGGCTAACTGGTTGAAAGCAACGATGGATGAGATAGCGTTGCAAGTGTTCGTATATGTCAGAAGTATGCGATCATTTGGAAGTAATAGAATACAATACAAAGCGGCGACGAATATACTCGTCAAGCACAGAGTGTGTGTTATAGTGTGGAATTAAGCTGCAACGAAACGGTTGTTTTATGTTTGAATTTGATTAGTGATAGGCTCATGGTAACACGAAATGTTTCTTCATGACGAGTATACTCGCGGAAAATGGCTAACTGGTTGAAAGCAACGATGGATAAAGTAGAAGATAGAAGATTGAAGATGGATAAGTTTGAATAGTTGTTTATTAAAATTTATCCATCTTCTAGAAGTGTACCAACTGTACTAATTTCCCAACTAACTAATTGCTAATTAGCAGCACTAACCAAGGTAAATGTACAGTATAATTTAAATAGTATAAAAGCATTTAGTATGTTTATAGGATACACGTAATCGTAGTCAGCAACAGCTTATCAGGAGATGTGACGATGAACAACAAATTAAAAAAAAAAAAAAAATAAAGAAAAGGAGAAGAATCACGAGGAGAGATCGTTTCTCCTATTTTTTGATCCTCGCAACTGTAACAAATTTTCAGAACAAGTTCGTTCAATGTTACTCGAAGGTTTACCTTTACTTGTTGACATAATTTCACTTCCCGACAAACTGGTTCCACGCTCGACAACGCTCACTTACGAATTCTCAAGATTGCGGTCAAGGCTCGCCAAACCCTTAATCTTCTTACCTTTCTTCAATAATAAACGCAACCATCCACCTTGCTTCCAATTCTTCACAAATATTTTATGCAACACACCGTATGTTATACGCGAATATCAGTGTTATATACAGGGTGTGCTATACAACTTCAATGTCAAAGCTTCGCGAGGGCGTAGGGGATGGACAAATTAAGCAGTGAACCGCGGAATTTAGTTTTAAAGGTCCCTGACGGGTCGCGTAATTAGAGTCAAGCAACGACGAGTATATACGTCGAACGTAGGGAGGGTGCTCCTACAATAAATTTCACATTTTTATTCGACGAAAAATGAACGATTCATCGTTGAGAAAGGTATTGTTATTAAAAACCTACAAATTGGCGGAAAATAATAAGTTAAAGCCCACGAACAATTGGAAAATAATCAACAACTTGATTTGTAAAAAGCAATACACAATCGATACACCAAAGAGACTAATCAAATGATCAAACTTCTTTTATAAAATACATAATAGGTTTATTGGAAATATAAAGGAAACTCATTAAATGTCATTTGTATTAATTTTTACCAAAGTCTTCACTTCTTCAGTCTAGCAAATGCTACTGTTTTATTTTACGCGACGAGTATACACGTCGAACGAAGTTAACTGGTCAGGAAAAGAAGTCCCGTAGGGATTTTCTCTTGGAGAATACCGCAGTGAGAGGAGCAAAACAGTTCTCGTTTCTACGCTTGTTTATTGTCTGAAAAATTGATTGTTCAGATAATGTAAGAATTTGCGTAAAGTTAGAAACAACGATGAATGTACAGTTTCAAATGAAATGTTCAAACTGGTTTTACAGACTTTTCTTTCTTAATTTATCGGCCCCCTATACGCGTTCGAAGTTTTCACATTTAAATTCGCGACAACCATATTTACAGATAGAAATAAGTAAAAGAGGGAAGAATAACACTTTGCCACCGAAGGCTTCGTTTTGGGGGAAAAAAATGAGTTTGAAAAGCCATCGGGTACCCCAGGTGCGTGAACTGCGAGTTTCCAATTACGAAACTTCTGTTGCCGCTCGTGTCTGTGCCATTGAAACACGAACAACGTGACGATCTGTCTTCTGGTTTAAAGAAGTGATCCCAACAAAATACTAATCTCGTCTTCGTTCATGAAACGATGTTCAAATTAAATACAGAACGAGGGAAAGTAATAATCGATATCGCGGAGATAAAGCAACGACAATAACAAGGAAGCGGATCGTGCCACCAGCCAGAAGCGGAAGTTTCATAATTCGAAACTCGATACGACGATAGCTCACGAGATTGCAAACTCACTTTTTCTAAAAAACGAACCCTCCAACGAAAAAATGTCGCTCTCCTTTTTTCCACTTATTTCTCTATCAATACAATCACCGTCAGATCGCTCGTACCACGATTTCGGAGACACCCCGTATGTACGTAGAAATATTTTTCTGCACACAAAAGTTCTACACTTTTCGCGCATTTTTACACGAAGATTTACCGAATGTTCAGCTGGACAAATTGCAAAGTACAAATTAAGTCGCTCGTACCACGATTTCGGAGACACCCTGTATGTACGTAGGAATATTTTCCTCTACACAAAAATTCTATACTTTTGGACAAATTTGTACAGCTGGACAAATTGCAAAGTACAAATTAAATAATAAAAAAATATTCTTTTTGCAAAAATAAGAAGAGCCACGTTCTTTCAGATTCCACCGCGATATGAGACGACCCATTTATTCGCATATCCTTCGTTCGATCACTTTATCCTTTCTATTCTATTTTAAGCGCGAGTGGTTCTGCTGTTAACCAGTTAATAATAAAATAATTGTATTCGACATGTTTCTAAGAAACTTCATTTCGGCGCGGTTGACGTATATACTCGTCGCGCGAAATAAGAAATTACCGTTTGCCATAAAAACACAAAATTTTAGCAAAATGTAAGTCATGCTCCGTATAATGTATTCCTCTTTATAAATCGAGTCGATTATTTTCCCCAATGCATCCTCATTTGTGTACTTTGCTGCGTATATCCGCCATTTTCCCAATCGTTTCGCGCACTTCGTTTTATGATTTTTAGCAATTTTTAATTTTTTAATAGCAACACCTTTCTCAACGACGAATCGCTAAGTTTCTATCGAATAAAAATCTACTCCTCCCTTGTTTTCTTTTGTTTTTCTCATAAAATTTACGATAGGAGCATTTACCCTGCCGTTCGACGTATATACTCGTCGTCGCTTGATTTTCGCTACGCACGGGATTTTTGAAACTAAACTTCGCAGTTAACAGGTTAACGAACGAACGCGTGTTTCGCGGGAGAAAAGAAAGGAAAAAAGGAAAAGAGAAGGAACGGAACGAAAGGCTGAAAGGCGATTCGTCGTGATTCCCAGCCACGAAACACCGGCCATTAGCCCATTCAAGAAAGCGTAGCGTGAAACCGCGTTACGACAACGCGCGGCGCGTTTCCACGCGAGGATTCGCTCACCTTTCCACCTTGCGAGGTCGAGGTTGTATGGCTGCTGCTCGAGGTCTTTGTGACGGTGTGCTGGTTGATGGAGGTAGCATGATTCGAGCTGTTGGAGCCGGCGCTGCCTCGTTGCACCACTTGATAAGCTCGTTGCTGTTGTTGGTCGTAAAGCTGCAACAACTTCTGCTCCTTCTCCTGCAGTTGCTTCTGCTGAAAGCGAGCCTGCGACAACCGCACGTAATTTTCTCTTAGCTTTATCATATCTCGTCGGGCAATGTTTCTCTGACTTCTACGAGCTGTTTAGCCTCGTCTTTAGCTTTAAAAGTCAATCGATGACAAGTTTGCAAGTCTTATAAACTTAGGTTTGTTCATAGATTTTAGCGAAGCTCATCGATTTCGTTACGCGGACGTGTGCACGAGCGTGACAAATTCTTTTAAATTTGAAGGGATTTTTTTAAGCAGAATGCTATCCGTTTAGGAAATTGTTGCTCCTTGCTTTTGTTTAATTTTCTTAGTTGTTAGAGAGCACAAGGAGTGGACTTACGTGTAAGATCGTTTAGGTTAGGTTTAGGTTAGGTTAGGATCGTTAGGTATGCGGTCGAGTACAAAAGGCTCAAGGAACATGTGAAGTTTGTAATTTTTAACCTGTTGAAATTGATAACAGGCGGTTTTGAAGACGATTTTTCTATAGTTTTCATATACTTTGCTATGAGTCTGGGTATTTCTTGTACTTTTTAAATACTTTTTTAACACTACGATCTTTAACTCGAATTTTGTGAATGGATCCAGTAACGATCCAACGATTACATTTGTTTCTCAGAATCTACACGAACACTCTAACGAAACAAATTACTCAGACGTGTTCTCTTTCAACGATAAAATGGCCAGCCAATACGGGATAGCCCAGCAAAGAAGCACAATCTGAAATATCGTCGAGGAATCAACCTTCCACAGTAACAACTCTTCAAACGTCACAAGTTTTCCGCGTAGGGAACAAGCTGCGGTGATCGACGATTGTCACTTTGTCAATGATCGCGTAATCGAGCGAAACGTTCGTCCAAAAACTTGTTTCTTCCAATTCAACTTCTCCTGCAGCGGCCTCGATTCCACCTCGCAACTTTATCGCGTCTTTAACCCGAAAGAGATTCTTAAACGCACGGCAATCTTTTCCCCTCAAAATTCCTTTTTCATATCGCGCGATCTCCTAACATCGCGCAATCCACGAAGCAACGAAGCGATGAACGCGACTGGCTTCCACTGGCTCGATCGATCCGCGATCGTTTCGTAGCTGATCTCCCTCGCGGAAACAATTAAGCCGAAGCTGTGATTCGCGAGCGAATTTAACGCCGGCCGGCTCGCGACTTCTGGTTAACCGCGGCTCTTACAACGATAGCTGCACAGGCTACAGTGCGAGCGATGCATACGCGGCGCTCGCACGCCGTGCAATCTCATCGATTCCTTTTAACCTACATGCCAAGGGGTTAGTAAACTCGTTACCTCACTGAAGCCGACGGAATTCTTCCCTTAATTCCAAGCGAGAGCCTAAAGACCAGGCACCAAGCGTTAGACGATTCGTTATTACTCGAGCGATCGACTAATAGACTTGAGATTAAGTAGTTAGCTGGTTTTGACGAGTATACTCGTCACGAAGATGTAGAAATATTCTGTGTTATGACGAGAAAAACAGTCGTTTCAGTACAATTTAAGTCTACATTACAACAGCCAAGTAAGCGACATACTGTGGTGCTTGACGAGTATATTCGTCATCGCTTACTTTTTGTCACACACTGTGGTGTTTGACGAATATACTCGTCATCGCTTACTTTTGCCACATACTGTGGTGCTTTACGTGTGTACTCGTCATCGCTTACTTTTTGCCACATACTAGGTACTTGACGAGTATACTCGTCACGCGCAAAAGGTCGTTGCAATTCGCTGTTTAGATTGCAGTTTAGCAACTGCGGTAAATTGCAGTAATGAAATTAGAAAATAAAACAGTCATATCATGACAACTTCATTCTACATCATAACAACCACACATATTCTGTGCTTGACGAGTATACTCGTCATCGCTTGCTTCTTGCCACACATCTTAGGTACGCGCTTTTCAAAATTGTCAAAGAGATCGCGACAGCTAACTGGTCAAGGAACGGCGTTTATAATCGAAATTGTATTTCCACGTCGGAAGTTGGTAATTGTAGCCTTTGTTTTCAGCCACGTGTGGTATACTGCTTCTATTTTTATATTCCAAAGTGGCCATTTCGTCCTGTCGCTTATCGATCACAACTGGCAATTATATTAGAAACGCGTCGTTCAGAAAGAAATTCGAAACAAAGTGATCGAGTAAGAACGAAGAAGATCAATACGTGGCTCGTTTTATATACAATCAATCGTCAGTCAATGTATTACAATCAATTTTCGAGCGACGTGAGGACAGAAACGCGGGTAGACGCACCGCGTGCGTCAGATGGTGTTACGAGCAATGCACGCGCATATGACGAATCAGAACATTCGTATATGATCCTTCCTGTACAGCTTCATCATCTGCTCTACGTATGTACCTTTGTAATAAAAGATATTTCAAGCACGTAAAGGACCAACAACGTAAACGTTTTGCCGTCAAAGCTAAGCCGACGAAACGAGGACCACTTCTTCTCAACGACTACACATATGTTCTACGAACTTTTATAAAACATTGATCACAGATCTTCGGTTACCAACTTCTCAAATATTTTACATCGCCCCAAAAGTTTCTTTCATTTTATTGGGTTGGCAATTAAGTGATTGCGGATTTTGCCACTAGGTGGTATTGACAAAATCCGCAATCACTTAGTTGCCAACCCAATATAAGCAAACGTTGAATGCACAACATTCCCCCTTTTGCATTATTTTATTTGTAGCAACAAAACAACGAATAAAACAAAAAATGTCTATTATTTCCCTCTGAGACGAAAGAAACTTTTCACCAAATGTAGTTGAACAAATTTTGTTAGGTTAGAAAAATCGATCTAGTTTCGAACGAACGATGAAAAAGCTTTCGTAGCGTGAAATTTCCCCACGTTACGCCGTACGTTTTGCAAAGGTGAAAGACCTGTCGACGCAACTCCCACCAGCCACTTAATTAAAGTCGTGGTGAATAATCGTATTCGCGAACGTTCGGCCGATGTTGGCGCCTGTCGCTTGCGCGAATCAACCGGCCAGGGGCTCGTCTTCGTCGAAAGATCGAGTATTGTTTGATAATCAAGAGGAAACTGTTAATTGGATAGCCGTCGAATCGTTGAGCCGGCAATCAGGCGGCCTGCTAATTGATTTATTCCTAATGAGCCTGGTCGGCCGCGCCGCGTCCATCGTCTCTCGCTTTGTACACGTGCAAATTCCTCGCTCGGCCACCCGTGAACGCGTAATTCGTAATGATAACGAGACGTTGATTGGACGTCGATTAGCGTCGATGTTTCGATCGGTTGCCCGAAATATTTTTCCCCCCTTTTTTTTTTACGCAACCGTGTCACATCGTTGCCGGCGTTTCGTCGATTAGACGCGATTTTTCCAACAACGTGATCGAACGACGATGGAGAAACAGCTTCGGCGCTTGTTTGCTTTCCCGCCTCCCCTTGTAATCGATCATTGTAATCGCGACGATGTGTTAAGGTTGCACTTGCTGCTCGCAAAAGAAACGATAAGCAGAGAAAGAGGTTATGTTGGCTTGGCAACTAAGTGATTGCGGTTTTTGTAATACCGTCTAACGGCAAAATCCGCAATCACTTAGTTGCCAACCTCGACGAGCATTTAGATCGAGCTGCGTTACTCGATTTTTGGAAATTCGTTTCGTTAGACGTTCAGATTGTCAGACGTTCCGGGAACATTATTCGTTTTTATATCGCGATTAATACGTAGAATTCATGTGTTTTCTTAATCGCTCATTCTTCACATGTCACTTCCTTTCTAGGTTGGTGTGTCTCACGCTATAATTGCCAACCATTTACAAGTCGTTAACAGTGCAGCCACGTAACGTTAACCAATCGATTGGTGTAGCGAGCACGCGAATATCCAGCCGTCCACTCGTGAAAGAGAATTTTCACGACGATTTACCAAGTACGCGTACAATAGCAGGGGAACAACGACGAAGGCCAAAGTGTGTCAAGCACGTTTCACGCGATTCGCGTGTATCACGGATGCATGTTTTCGGATTAATTGAAAGTTCAAATTAAAACTCAAACTTGTCCGAAGAGTGAGCTACGTTTCACGAAACGAGTACAAAGAACGTTTACCAACGCTATAAATATCGCTATGACAGCCACTCGTCAAGTACGCGTACAATACGAGAGAAACAACGATAAAGAAAACTGAAAACTGTTTTGCAAATTGGTATAAAACTGTGGCAGCTTACAAAGCAACGCAATTGAAGCAACTGAGCAAAAGTATTTTAGCACTAAATAACAAATTACTGCTCAAATAATGGGGAAGATTGTCGGCGACAGGAACCCGATTAATAGGCTATCGGTCGGTAGACGTTAGCGACAGAAGGCCGATTAATAGGCTATAGGTCGGTAAGCGTCGGCGACAAAGAACCGATTAATCGGCTATCGATCGGTAAAGCGTTAACCACAGTTGCCACATCAATTTGCGATCCTTTCGAAATACAAAGGAAACTTTCGAACAAAGAAAATGTATAAATAACTGTAGAACAATTTCATCGCCACGAGATACGTCGTAAACTGTCCAAACAAACGGTTCCTCCAAAGTGCTGCTGCGTGAAATGCCTTCGAAATGGCAGCAATTAATCGATTACTTCTAAAAATATTTCAACTTTCTCAGACAGTCTGTCGGTGGCACGTTCTATTCCTGACTTTGCCACCTGCGGTGTATTCGAAGCGAGAACACCGCCTTTTAGCAAAGGCAAAACAAAACGGACGAGAATGGAAAGGAGCCTGAGGCAGCTTTTATTTTCCAAAATAACAACTCGATGCAACAACGGCTTCTGCGTAGGTGGCACTGAAAACCTGACCTCGCAACAGCAGTACGTTCACCTTGCCCTTAAATAAGACTCCGGATTGCCGTGTACCGGTCCGTCGAAACGGACGAGACGGAGAGGAGGAGAGAGAGAGAGAGAGAATAAAAAGGGGAAAAGAAAGGAGGAAAGGGACAGGTGGGCCAAGGGGAAGGATCGCAGGTACATTAAAGAAACAAGTAGCAGCGGAGGAAAGGAGGTCAGCGTGGAATGGCTGGCGAGAAACCGCGCGATCGTATCGTATGGCTGAATCAGTGAGGCAAATGTAAAGAAAGTAAATGTAGAAAAGCTAGATAAGACCGTTGTAACGTGCTGTATATTAGAAGGAAATTTCTTTCCAACGATTTTCATTCAGCTTACTCCTTTGCCTGTCCGTCCGGGTGGAATTCTTTTTTTTTTTTTTCTAAAACGAAGATTCAGCCACTTGCCTGGGACAGCTAGAGAGCTGAAAGTTGGAAAACACGCTCGTTTTACCACGATAACGCCGTGTAATTTCAAGAAATCGATTCTTCCTTCAGGATAATTGTCTGGTTGGCCCAGGTGAAGTCCCGAGATATCTCCTTATCGCGCGGTGGGGCTCAATGTACGTTGTCGGATGACAATTTGCAGCGGGTAAAATAAACAATGAGGTGTGTAAATTGGAAAAGTTGAAAAAGATGGTTTTATTTGAAAATAAGTACTAAGAGGAAGAAAGTTAGTTTGTTAAAATCAGGTACCGTGAAGTGTTTGAACGTCACATACAGGGAAACCTGTACATGTCGAACACGTAATCGCGGTATCATATAATAGCGCATAATAATAATAATAATAATAATAATTATTATATAACAATGTGAGCTCGCCAGGTTTTTATTTTTAATAATACGAGTTTAACAATTGAGTAATACCCTATAATAATAATTATTATTATATTATATAATATACAATTATTATTATATTATATATTATATAATATAATAATTATTATAATTATAGATATTATATAATAATAATAATTATTATAGGGTATTACTCAATAATAATATATTATATAATAATAAATAATAATTATTATATTATATAATAATAATAATAATTATTATTATTATTAAACTCAATTATTATTACTCAATTGTTAAACTCGTATTATTAAAAATAAAAATCCGGCGAGCTCACATTACCTTAGTTGGAAAGTTTTCGGAATTGTAACGCTTTCGAAGATTCTCTGTCCGATTGGATAAATGTTGGATTTACGATTCGAGTGAAATGTTGTTGCATTTGTACGTGGAAATCGTTAAAACAGTGCCTTGCTTGCCTTCGTTGGAAATTTGTTCATCCAAAACGTTCATCGAAGAAAGCGGAAGACGCGTTGGTCGAATGGAGGATGCGTCGCAATGTTTTTAATTCTAATATTTTATTTTCCATCAGATTATTCGATGGTACTTGACTGAAAAGATTATTCTCTTCTTCCTGGTTCATTTTGAAATAAAAACCATGTTCTTTAATTTTATCAACCGGTTAACTGTTGCGATTCCTTTGAAAAGCGTGTTCCTAAATTGTGTTGCAAGAAGTAACCGATGACGAGTATACTCGTCAAACACAGAGTATGTGTCTCTGCTATAATATAGAATACATTTTTGGTTTGACTGTTTTACCTTTCAATTTTATTACTGCAGTTTGCTAAATTACAATTAAGACAGCAAATTGTAACTACATTTTACGCGTGACGAGTATACTCGTCAGAACACAAAGTATTGCCAGTTCTTCGTGACGAGTATACTCGCCAGAACACAAAATATTGCCAGTTCGTCGTGACGAGTATACTCGTCAGAACCGGCTAACCGGTTAATTTACATATTTCATTCTCGTCTGCTCGTCTACGACCGCTCAACCGATTGTTCGTGATGGATAATGAATGGCCATTGGATTTTGATGGACAATACGGACATTGGCCAACAATTTACTAATCGATTTAAAGGCTGATTCTGGGCACAAAATGTGCAGTATATAAATTTGTTCCTATGTCTATCGTAATATATTTCTTTCCAATTCTACGTTCGCTATATATATTCGACTAATCAACCACAACGAACACCAAAATAAGAACGTTCGCGAGTGATGCAGCGATATTTGCAAGCCACGAAGATCTTAAAATTGCATTCTCCTACCATCACCTGAATTTGTTCCAAAAGTAGCTTCTCAAATGGAAAGCTAAAATCAACGAGACTAAGTTAATCGGTGTAAGTTTCTTTTTCAGGAAAGGGCAATGCCATCGCAAACTTTATCAAACGCGTAAAAACCGCACAAAAATACCGCAGCTGTCAGCGGTACATTTATGGATTGGCAACTAAGTGATTGCGGATTTTGTCAATACCATTTAATGACAAAATCCGCAATCACTTAGTTGCCAATCCAATAGATCTTCCCAATATGTTGCGCGCGATAAAGTCAATTGAAAGGAACAGTTAATAGTAAAAATAGAGAAAATAGATAGATGGAAGATACGAAGATATGTACTGACAACTTGTCAGAAAGCGAGGATTATCAGCGAGGAATAAGACACTTATTTATAGAAAAGATAACAAGGCCGATATGGATTTATGGCATCGAGCTACAGGGTCGTGACTGTAAATCCAATACTGTCATCGTACGAAGATCTCAGGCCAAAATACTCCGTAGGATGACGGATGCACCGTGCTATGTATCAAACAAAACGCTGCACGATGACTCTGACATGCAATTCATCAGACGGACAATACGAGAAAGAAGCAACGGCCACTACATCAAACTGGATCTTCGCAGCAATTTTCTCGGTTCTGCCGGTTCTGAAGAAACAGGGTCCTAGAAGACTAAGAAGACAGTGGCCAAAATGACGTCAGTGGCCAGAGTGACGTCAAATGAGTCGACGTTACGACATACAGGGTGAACCAATATCAGAGATTACTGTGTTTTTCATAGTTCGATCGAAAATTGTTTTATCGGTTATAGCGTGGTTTCAACGTGATTACAGCAAATTTGTTGTCAACTCTCTTTTTCTCATGATTTTTCGTCATCGCCTTGAATTTTTTGCAAATAAACCAATAATTTTTTTAATAAAACACCTATCTGCCAGAGGATTCCAAGGCGAATTTGTACTTCGCAATTTGTCCAGCTGGACGTTCGGTAAACTTCTTTTCTCTATTGATCACGACTTCTGGTTCACCCTGTATAAGGAACCTGAAGCACCAAATTAGCCTAAAGAAGTGGCTTCTCTTTGGTTCTGATCGCCGATGCGAAGATAGGAAAAAGAAAGTTCACCTTTTGCTGTTACAGTAACAGTTTATATCAGTTTCGATTAAACGAGATGAAATGTTGTACGTATGAGAAAATAAAAAATCTTTCAATTGGTCGATCCAATCATTTTCTCAGTAATTTTCCTCATAGACACGCGAACGTAAACTTTCTCGAGCTTTCAAGATATTACACCGCGCAAGGAAAGTTTCAGGCCGTGCATCACGTTTAATAATCGGACTTACTCAACTTGTCCATGTAATCTGAGAAAATTAGATCAACCACTGCGCTATAAAATAAAATTAGCAATCGAATTTGCCTGATAACACCAATCACCAATAATCATATTCGATGTTTTACATTCTGTAAAAATAACCACCTTCCCATTAACTTGTTACTATTCCGCCAAGAAGAACGATCGAGCGAAAAGATCGGAAATTTCCAGCGAACGTCCTACAGCGAATTCATAAATTAGCAACAAGACAGCGGATAGTCGAGCTGGCAACTCCAGCGTTTTTTCCAGCGAGAGCAACGAAAAAGGCAAATGGAGAGAATCGTGCGTCGTTGTTTCGAAAACATCGACCAGCAACGAGCATGTGCGACGAATATCAGACGATGGAAATGGAGAAACTGGCCGCGTCGTCGCATCAATGACACACCGACGACGCTGCAACACGACGTCCTGGCGAGCAAAAGGAACGTCAGAGAGCGCGTGCCTTCTCCTCTATAAATGGTCATGTGTGTCAGAGGCGCGATACTGCGATCTTGCACGCCTGGTTCAAGTGTGAACAGCGAATGATCCAACTGATCCGACGATTCCTTTCGCGTCCCAGTCTGTTCACACCTACGTGGATCTTCCCTTTGAAGCTTAGAACGATTATCCTCCCTTTGAAGCTCAGGACGATTATCTTCCCTTTTCCTCTACTGGTTCTATTATTACGTCGCGTGATACGGTTTTATTTTGTGATCGTATCATAGTCATCGTGTGTTGTTTTATGCCATTGTGTGATTACGCTGTTGCGAATAATCGCGGACGATGGGAATATTCGAACGAGAATTTCTGCACAGCTTCAGGTAGCTTCGAGGTGATGGAAGAAGAAACGAAACGCGTATGCTTTGGTCCATTTGGACGGTTACTTTCCTTACGCAAATTACTGCAAGCGAAACTGCCATAAATGCGTCGCAAGGATTTCTGAATTTCACGACTCACTATGCTTACAGACAGCGAAACCGATTAGCCGTTGAAAAGGTGCGTTGAATCGCGTGAACATCGCTTCGAACATATTGGCTTGGCAACTAAGTGATTGCCGACTGTGTCGTTAGGTGGCAATGACAAAATCCGCAATCACTTAGTTGCCAACTGAACGTTATACAACCTAACCTAACCTATTAAATAACCTAACCTCAATCACTTAGTTGCAAACCCGATATAACACGATAATATGCGATGTAACATTTCGAAGAAGCTACGTGCGATCAAAAACCTCGTTTAAGAAACGACAATGTGATATCTGGTGATATCTGATTTAACTGTAATTACAAAAGACGAATACAATGAATAAACCCAAGAATACTTTGCGTCTTGTACATGTTAAATTAGAGTTGAAATATTTGTTGAGTTAATAGTTTCTCGACATAAACGAACCAGTACCTTTTTACAGCCAACCTATGGAAAAATATATTTTTCTATCGAGAAGCTAACGACGAACTTGAAATCTCATTGAAAAAAAGTGACTTTTAGAGAAAGTTTCGTCCGTCGTAGCACGTGGCCCTCCAAGCTTTTTCATACGACCATTAACACTAGAACTACCACACCAGTCAAATTGACTGGTTTTACAATTTTATTTTAAAATTCCTGCTTGGTGTTGTATTTTTTTCCACAATGATGTAATGACTTTCGCAACGATAACTGAAAGAATAATATAATGAATTTTATTCTGTTTTTTATGTATTCAAACTGAAAATAATTTTGTATCAAGGCTACTTATACCAATAGCAGTGAAAATGACTGGTACTTGTCAAAGTGTACAGGAGTCCTGTAATCTGTCTATCGAACCCCAATTAGCCAGCTCGTTTTCTACAATTTGCCACAAGTTTTTCAAATTTTTACCGCGTATCATTTGATATGACGATATCAGTTATCAGGAAAATTCCTTAGATGCTGACTCTAGAAATATCACACCAGTCAAAACGACTGGTCCTACAATTTTATAAATGTGGCAACCCTCGTTTAGGGGTCATGGTCTCAGCTGGATTAATAATAGCAAAAATGTACTAAATAACATGGAATTGCTTCTATAAGAAAGTAATAGATCAATAAATATAAAAATATTCTATTATCAGGTATTTTTTAAGGACCAGTGATTTTCACTGGTTTTGGTAGAAATAGCTTCGTTACTGTTAACAACGCACAAATTTATTACATTTATATGCCCCGCTTTCTATATGAAATTTTTCATTAAAAATATATATTGATTGAAATAAACAATTTCGCCACCAGGTACATGTACCATATCATTGGACACTGTCAGGAAGAAAAGGAGCACTCGTAATAAAAGAGTAACGTTTGTAAAACAATATCGCCAGAGGACTGTACCATGTTATTCAGATTGGACTTGATCTCTTGAGCTGCCCAGGACGATTCCATGTCCATGGAGACTCCGGGTGGTTGCAGTTCTTTCGATCGAATCGACGTATTTCTGCTTTGCTTCTTTCTTTCCTTGCGCTTCATCTTTCATGGCTATTCTACGTCGTTTCCACGAGTAAACGTTAACCTTCTTCTTCGCGTCTTTGTCACGTGCTCTCCGCCAGATATACGCACGATATTTACACCTTACACGGTCCTCACCTTACGCGCCTTCCATTTGTCATTCACCTTACAGAAGTTATATTCAAAGTGCCAGCTTTCTATTTTATGGCCCATTGTTCGCACCTCTCCGACGCGGGAAGCGATTCAACTTGAAGTTGCAAGCTTGCGTCAATCCGACACGATATCACGTCACGGTGGCTTCAGGGCCGACCTTGCGATCCTCAAGTTCACAGGATCCGCGAAGCGAAACTCGCAAGCCGCAGATTCAATGGACTAGCCGCGAGTTCGCTGTTTAATTAGCCGTTTCATAGCTCGTCATCGATGCTTCAAGCTTCCAGATTCAATTAAACTATTGCAGTTAGGAGTTCACGTCAGCGTTCCGCTGACGAGCAATCGATACGGCGTTACGTGGCTTGGTGGGAAGGTCGCTCTTATGGATGTCAAGTTCATAAGCTCTGGCGACGAAACTTCAGAACTCTCGGCTTCCATAAACGCGGGCTACGATTTCCTTATTTGATTAGCGGTTTATTACCTGGTCATCGATACGCGCCACCCTCTCGTTTCTATGTTAAACGAACGATGTTAACGCGTGTCTCGTTATCGAGCAAGTTTCTAAGCAAGTTTAAGCTTAACTTTGTTCAAGCTTGTGAACGTTTATTTTTGTAAAAGTTGGCGAAAGTGTATTTTCTTCGGAAGCTTCTACGCAGCATCCGCAATTTAATTAATTAATTTTTCTTTCGACAATCCTCGCACGTTGTATTTCAGTTCCAATCGCTGCAAGATATTTCATTCATTCGGTGTAATCGTCACCGATTATTATCATCGTCGTTGATTATGGCTGTTGTTCGTTATTGATCGTCAGATCGGGCGTTCATAGTCGCCCGAGAATTCGTGGCTCTTGTATTTTGGCCTAGTTGCGCAATGTAGAGCAGAAATCATGGCGCCGTAATGTCACGTTAAATATTTAGTAATACGTCCCTGTCAGCTTTCCGCTTCTACTTATTTATCGAGACAGCGTCGAAACGCGTTCTAATTTTCAACCTAAGCCTCCGGACATAAAGAAATTTCGAGCGAAGAATTTGTCGAAGAAACTTCGTTAACACCTTTTAAACTGTTCGTTGTACGTACAGAAAGCCTTTACGTTGCCTGTCATCTTTCTTCCAGTGTCCTCCGTGACACTGTCAATAGCCACAGCTACTGTCAAGCTTGCGGATGTTCAGAACCTTTCTTTGTATTTATACGAATAAAATACTCTGAAATCTCAAGCGAAGCATCGATCGAGAAACGAGACAGACGCGCCTACTCTTCGTCTTCTTGCGTTTATTGACTATGCTAATTTCCTAATTCCAATATCAAGTTCCCGATAAAAAGAGCGTCAATTACGGTATTTTCTTATTTCAAGTACAATTTTCTCAGTTCGAAGTTTCGATCTTCTTGGGCCTATTTGGTTGCAACGTTCGACAGAGGATTTGCCAATCGTCAGTTGTTGAATTTTCGGCAATTTATCGCGCAGACATCGTCCAAATCTTCGCTGTGACTTATCTGCGATTTTCCTCCTGCGTTTCTGCCTCCAGCCACGATTTCTTGCCAAAGTGCGGCCATCGAGCAGCAATCGACGATGAATTATAAGCTGGTGATAGAGCCGACACTACGAGGGTTACCATCACAACTGCGTTGTTACCAAGCTCGGTTTGCTTACGCTCCATCGGCGCGCATGTGCAACTTTCCTACCCTTCGATTGTTGATGACAACGTGGTCATCGCGAATCGACAGATTATCGTTACGTAATTCGCTATCATCAGCGTTGCCGTTACAAGTTGGGTTGTTACGAGATGAGAAAACAACGGGAGAAACGAATTTAGAAATTTACGGCTCTTTCAGCCGTTTGATTTTGTTCGTTTCGCCAGTTCGATCGTTCAGCGCCGTAAACAGGCAAAACGAAGTACATAAATTACTGAAACGTCGATAGTCGATCGTGACGTCAATCATCTAATCAGCGTTTCAGAAAGAGAATACTTTTCCAGGAATACCTTCGGTATTTTTGGAGTTTTATAGATTTCCAGCCAGCTGCTCGCAGAAAATAGGAATATAATTAATACCGCTTGTTCTTTTCTATTTTTCAGACTGCATTATACGGGGTGTCCCAGCACAATCACCGTACAATTGACAAGGGAGCGATTGTGCGCGAAAAAACAAGCCGGAAGTGTGCGACAGAATTTATTCATTCGACGCTTCGTTTCCGGGAAAATCGAGCTTGTCAATTTGTCGAGTATGCGTAAATCTGAATAATTCTGGGCTGGACAGGGCCGAATATGGTCGACAGGAAGTTATTCTACGCGAAAAAACACGTGGAAAATGTAGAATAAAGTTTATTCATTGGACGCTTCGTTTTTGGGGAAACCGAGCTTCTAAATTTGTCGACTATACTTCAGTCTGACTAATTCCGGGCTAGACAGGACCGAACGATCGACAGGAAGTTATTCTACGTATAAAAATAAGTAAAAAATGTAGAATAAATTTTTCCCGTAGGAAGCTCCGTTTCCGAGAAAATGAAATCTCAAAATTGATGGGGTAAGCGTGCATCAGGCCAGTTCTTAATCGAACACGTTCAAACTCTATTTTCTTGTGAACGAAGCTATATAGGAGAAAATTTTATTCCACATTTTTCACTTGTCTCCGTACGTAGTGCAATCTTCTGCTAATTATTTTTTCGTATCTAGCCGATGGGTAATTAAAGCTCACGCGCACCGAACAAATTTTTAAATTCGATTCTATCGGAAACGAAGCGCCGCACGAAAAAATTCTATTCTACATTTTCGATTTATTTTTTCACGTAGAATCATTCCCTTGTCGATTGTACTATAGTTACCAAGACTATACATGGAAGAATTACTAATTTTTTCGTGGAAGTTGAGATTTCTATCCTGTAAATTATGTGCTCGAGCGTAACATTCGCGAAGGAATTTCCCGGACTGTTCTTCGAATTGTTAAGCACACTTGATATTCCATTTTCTGTGAAACAATTCCAGGCAGTAAAGTTCAAGGTTATTCGACCACGAAATATGAATTTGCCAAGGTACCAATCGTTAAATGGAAATGACACAGGACTACTAAAACTTTTTATTATAATTTTTATACACCGCTTTCTTCGCGTCTGCATCGAATGTAAAAATTCGATATACAGGGTGAGTCATGTAAAACAGAACGTAAAGATATCTTTGCTAATATCGAAGATAGGAAAAAGTGTCAGAGAGGAAAGTTATATCGTTCAAGAAGACACATACGACGACACTAAAACGTCCGTTGATTGACGCTTTTTTCAAGGTCTGTTAGAAATTTCCAATAATTTTGCCAAAGATTTTGTCGATCAACAGACGCTTTAATATCGTCATATGTGTCTCCTTGAACGATATAACTTTCCTCTCTGACACTTTTTTCGATTTTCGATATTAACAAAGATATTTAGCTGCTTTGTTTTACACAACTCATCCTGTATATGCGTCCGATCAAAGCGAATAAAATTGCTTCTGGAACAAATGTCGAATCTTCGTTCGCGGGGAAACACGTTCGAGAAATCCGTCGGAGTCACGTGTTTCGTCGCTTGTTAACCGGATTATTTAAAACTTCAGCTGCAGCTGCGTTGAAATTCAAAGTTCAAGGTTGCTGAAGAGATGGATTTACACGATGCCGCGCGCAGATAACACATGCTCCTTGAAAATCCTACGAATTTCATGTTTAAATTTCATTTTTAAACACCTTCGCTCGAATAAAATTTCTTGTAATTCCATCTGGCTTGACGAGATATTCTATACGAGAAGATTATTGTTATTAAAATTATAAAGAAATCAAATTACTACTATTCGCGAAGTTAAAAGCGCGAAGAACGTTATACGACATAACGTTACGTAAAATATTTTATCTTTCACCATATTTGTCTTCGTTTTATTATTCGACGTTATGGGAAATATTTTCAATAAGTTTCACGGTCTTACGAAGATCTCCGAGATTTATTTGGCCGCGTTAAAATTCCATCTTCCTTCCGTATTAATATTCGACAAAAAGTTTTCACATCCTTTAATCCTTGTATGGAATTTCTATGGGGTCAGGGAAAAATGTAAATTTCCGTGAAAACGA
The DNA here is from genome assembly GCA_014737535.1 of Bombus cullumanus. Taxonomy (NCBI): domain Eukaryota; kingdom Metazoa; phylum Arthropoda; class Insecta; order Hymenoptera; family Apidae; genus Bombus; species Bombus cullumanus. The sequence continues at coordinate 2,342,692 of JACXIX010000010.1, read as the reverse complement.
CCCAGTGCCATAAGCTTTCCAAACACGAGCAGTAAAATTTATGTGGGAGTGAAATTTATGCAGAAGTAAAATACGCTACGTTTAATTATCGTGGCGTATCATTTTAATGATTTATTGCGCTTAGATGTGCATGCTGATTTGAATATCATTATTTATTCATCATTCATTTTCATATTTCGTACATATAATACAAGCAGTTGCTCGCGTCGGTCGTTAATACGCCGTAGTAAATGCTTGGATTATTTTAACCAGTTAGCTGTTTTTGACGAGTATACTCGTCATGAAGAAATGGCAATATTTTCTATTCTGACGAGTATACTCGCTATACGTAGAAAAAATAAAACACTCGTTTCATTACAATTTGGTTCTATGTTGTAGCAGCCACATATACTCTCTGTTTGACGAGTATACTCGTCATGAAGAAATGACAATATTTTGTGTTCTGACGAGTATACTCCCTATGCGTAGAAAAAATGAAACACTCGTTTCATTACAATTTAGTTCTACGTTGTAACAGCCATATATACTCTGTGTTTGACGAGTATACTCGTCATCGCTTACTTTTTCCAATACTTGACATTTTAGTTACATTTAATCAATTATTAAAGTTCTATCAAAATTGTGGTCGATTGCGTTATTATGATGCGAAAGAAATGAAGGGAAAATGTATAGTAATTGACAAATATATATTTCGATTGGAAAAGAAGATTTGTATGGATTATGAGAGTTATAAATGTAGGGAAAAGCTTTTCTTTCGACAAATACTGTTTTCGACTGTAACAAATAACGGCCTCTCTAAAGCGAAGCTTCCCTCGTATTATCATCATTCGTCTTGTAAATTCAAACAGCCAAACTTGATCAGAATTGCCGGTACATTGCGAGACTTTATAAGTCTTAAGACATATAGCGTCGTTAGGTTAAAAGTAATGAGTATTTTCGAACAGAAAGTGTCCGATCTATGGCCATTTGTTGTTGAAATTTCAGACATTTTTCGTCCACAGAACAGAAGAGAATTACGTTGATGACGACAAGAAATATATTTATTTCCGGATTTAAATGGCAATATTCGAACATTTCAATTTGATGGTGGAAAAATGCAAAGAATACGTGCAGGCTGCAAAGATAACGTGCAGGATGCAAAGATACACAAAATATCCAAATTAGGCTCCGTATAATATTTAAAAGGTATAACAAACCTTCGATTTTTTAAATATTGCGTTCATAAAAATGTGGATTAGCGGGAAGATCGACGAAACTGTCGGATTTGTTAAACAATTATTATTACAATAAACAAAAATTAAACAGTAAGATGGATAAATGCATATTAATTAAGAAAGAACTAGGGAATAATAGGCAAATAATACTAACAGTACTAACGATATAGCAGCAATAACAGTACTATCAATAATAGTAGCAGTAAGATGTAATAATAAGAGATCGATATAATCAAATGAAGGGAATGAATTTGCAATCTTATAAAGGTTTCCGATTCATAGAGGTTCCAGTTATCGAGGTCCGACCGCATTGCAATTACGGATTTTCGGAATATTTGTTCATTTACATATATACTTTTATGCTTATTCATTTACTCATATACTTACATACTTATTCATTTACTTATACACTTATTTACCCATTCATTTATTTATATACTTATATGCTTTTTCATTTACTCATATACTTACATACTTATTCATTTACTTATACACTTACTTACTTATATTGTTATTCATTTACTTGTATACTCACATCCTTATTCATTTACTTTTATACTTACATACCTATTCATTTACTTACATACTTGCATACTTATTCTTTTACTTATATACTTCCATACTTATTCATTTACTTTTATACTTACATACTTATATTGTTATTCATTTACTTGTATACTTCCATACTTATTCATTTACGTATATACTTATATTGTTATTCATTTACCTTTATACTTACATACTTATATTGTTATTCATTTGCTTGTATACTTCCATACTTATTTATTTACTTATATACTTATGTGCTTAATCATTTACTTATATACTTCCATACTTATTCATTTACTTATATACTTACATACATATTCATTTACTTGTATACTTAATAGTTATTCATTTACTTATATACTTATGTGCTTATTCATTTACTTGTATACTTCCATACTTATTCATTTACCTACATACTTATATTGTTATTCATATACTTATACATTTACCTTTATACTTATATTGTTATTCATTTACTTGTATACTTAATACTTATTCATTTACTTATATACTTAAGTGCTTATTCATTTATTTATACATTTACCTAGACTTGTTCATTTCTTATTCACGACATATTCTTATTCATTTGCAATTCAATAACTCAACCGAAAGAAATCCGCAAGGAGATGCTTACTCTCGCGAAATCAAAATTCTATTCTTCTCTAACAAAAGCACATTGGCATCGAGGCTCTGGCACCGCGTGCGCGTTACATCGATCGCCAGCGTATCTTGTTCATTAAAGCTTTCGATTTGCGAGTAGTGGAATACTTTCGTGACCCAGTCCGGCTCAATTTCCACGGAGCGCGCTTTTATTCCCAGCGATATGCAGTTTGCGAATGAACAGGGAATCCGTGGTATCCCCCGATCCCTGGCGCGTACAAATTCCAACTTGGTCGAGTGCAGAGTTCAAGGTTCCTCGAGAGCATCGTCGCTCGTGCGAGATGATTGGTTTTCGCTCTGTCGACCGTCCTAACGATTCCGTAGAGCCTCGCCTTCTCGCGGATCTCTGCGTCTCTCTGCGCATGAATTTCTGCATTTCCTACATACGCGAACCTCCAACTATACAGGAAAGTTACTTTCCCAATTTTTCCTCAAACGACCTACCGAATGATCGATTTGACCAGCGGCTACCCGAATTGCTTGTGGGAATCGCCGCGGCTGCGCCGCAAACGACTCGAAGCGATGGAAAATTTAGAAACAGCCACGAGGCTGTTGTAATTTGTCTGCTAAACAGCTCGTTTGGTCCTGGAGAAAATACCCCCACCATCCTTTCTCTATCGTACTACGTCATAGATTTTGTCGTTCATACGTTTTTTTTTTTATTATTTAATTTGTACTTTACAATTTGTCCAGCTGGACAGTCCATACAGGCGCCGAGAGTCACATTTTTACGAGAAAATTAGTTAAACCCGGTTGCATCGAGTTTAGAGACGATCGTACAAACGATACAACCAAATAATTGAATTTTGACTAAAAAAAACAACGATCCTAAATTCGACTATCTAGAAACGACTATAATGCAAATGTGAACATTTTTCAAAGAAGTAAGCTTTCTGCGGAGGATACGAAACGCGAGGAAGGCAAATAGCACGAGTTTCGATTCTGCCTTTCAGAAACAGTAGAAACTTCCATGTCGGAAATTATTTGATCGTGAATTTTGTAATATTTGTTTAAGCGGCAATATCTCAACTTTACAAACATTGACATTGACTACTTCTTTCGCCCAGTCACAAATGTATATATATATATACACACACACAGATATACTGGTGAATAATTTTACGTCCATGCGTTACGTAAAATATCCTGAAATTTCATTAGCGCTGCAATTAACAAAATAAAGACGTATCTGCATATATATTTAGTTGACAACTAAGCGATTGCGTCACTTGCACCTAAGTCACAATATAATTGCAACCTAACCTCAATATGCAACATAATACAAGAATGTTGTATCCTTCTAAAACGAAAGAAACTTTCCAGACAATCTAATATTATATAATTAGAAAACAAAGAAACTAATTACAATTTCAAGTAAAATATATAAATGGAATTCTACTACTGTGATACAAATTATCGCAGCGAGTTTCGCTCTTTAAACGCTGGAGGGATGAGTCATCAGACCATGTTGACCCATGAACGAATCAGCAAAAATTATCTTCGTTAATAGATATAATTATCTATGAGATAAGTAGAATTTTCTACATTTTATTTCAATTGATAGAATCACACAAGACTGGTATTAATTACGTAAAACTAATGTTAGTACAATTTTACAAAGTACAACACACGTAGTATTGGCATCAGTATGCTCGTAATAAAACAGATTTTATTTTGATCTCAAAATTATACCAGTGAAATTTATTATAATATACCACCTACTGTCTGTCGATATTATTAATCAATAAATTATTGTACAAATCCTAAGTTATTTTTCAACAATGGTCGTTAGGCTGTAGAAACAGTGTATTGGGTTGGCAACTAAGTGATTGCGGTTTTTGTTATTAGGTGGTAATGACAAACCCCGCAGTCACTTAGTTGCCAACCCAATAGTTGAGAGAAACGTCAGTTGCAAAGACTGTTAAAGTCCTATGGTCCTGTGGTGAAACAAACCGGGTTCCTAATTTCCAGAATTTCCATCCAAAATTTGGAATACGATAAAAATGCTCAAAATTAATACTAAAAATAATAATAATATTAATAATAAAAATCTCAAAATTATAATAGTGAAATTTATTATAATATACCACCTACTGTCTGTCGATATTATTAATCAGTAAATTATTGTACAAATCCCAAGTTATTTTTCAACAATGGTCGTTAGGCTGTAGAAACAGTGTATTGGGTTGGCAACTAAGTGACTGCGGGGTTTGTCATTACCACCAAATGGCAAAATCCGCAATCACTTAGTTGCCAACTCAATAAACCGCAATAAACGTGTTCATTGAAGTAATTCGTTTTTCAAGCATTGGACGTTGATTGCGTGCTTATGCAATGACATTGAGAAATGGACAGAAAGCCAGATCGATCAGCCTGGCTTGTGAGAGATCCGTACAAAGTTGAAGTTGATATCCGAGTGAAGTGAAAACTGACATAAGCAAAGTTATGGAAAAATCACCTGTAAATATCTTTTCCGGTGCATGATATTCCAAAACGTTTTATATATTGCGTATCATTAAATTTACCTCCAAAACAATCAGTTTATACTTTTGATTTGTCTCGAGCCATAATTTCTCTAGTTTGTATAGTCATCGTTCAGTATGACAAATATTATTATTATTTACATTATTAGTATTAGCCAGAGAATTATTACATGAATTTAATTAATAAATTTAATTATTAAATTAAGCTTTCTTATCAATCAAACGAGGGGATTCTTATCAGCGAAGAGAAATTGTTCTATGTTTTTACACGACGACAATCAAAATGTTCTGTTCAGCTTCAGTGTCAAAGTAATTTTCCACCAATTTAAACCTTGTCATCTTGACCGTTCGAATAAAAGAACAGCAACGTTTCGGTGCGTATCGCGTCTGATCCGACGCATTGTTTCAATTAGAGTCCACTTTCGCCAAGTTCATAGCACAGAACTAATTCCAGCTTCTCGTCGGCTCTTTCAACCGTTTTACGCACGCAATGGATTCGCGGTATCCGCCTCGTCTCAGCAAATCGAATACTTCGCAATCAAAGCTAATTAATCTGCTCGTTAACATCGAGACCGATCGCACACGCCACTCACCTCTGGGCACCGCACGTAAGAAGTTGAAACGATCGTTCCGTCTACTCGAAATTATTCGGTTGGCAACTAAGTGATTGCGGGTTTTGTCGTTGCCATCTAATGACAAAATCCGCAGTCACTTAGTTGCCAAGCCAATAGGTAAAAATCAGATCTGTTTACGATTCGAACGCAAATCTTTCGTAGCAACTTCACGAGATTATTTCATACGCGAAAACGAGGAGAAATGCGAAGCGCGAGAGGAACGGTCGTCGTGTTTCTCCTGTTTCTTCCTCTTCCTTTTCTATTGGCTTGGCAACTAAGCGATTGCCGCCGAATCAATCATCATCAGAAACGCGTCAAAATCATTCTAAACGCGCAAGAAACGTAGAAACGCTTCGAGCTGATTCGATAAGTCGTGTGTTAAACGAACAGACTGAAATATTGGCTTGGCAACTAAGTGATTGCGGGTTTTGTCTTTGGATGGTAATGACAAAACCCGCAATCACTTAGTTGCCAACCCAATACATACGTAGGTACATATACGTATAAATAAATCAGTTAAATATGTGTAAATTGAAATAAATTAAGGACAAAGCTGCAGACAATGAATGAAGCAGATCTTGTCACTGTTTCAATGCAATTACGATAGTAAATTTTATGTCATAATTATGAAGTCTACAGTGACAGATAAAAGACAGTTTGCGGATTGGCACACTGTGAGTGGTGGCAATTTTTATGAAATATTTTTTATACGGAAAAGAACTGTTTATATCGCTGCTTTATAAAAGCGAAACATTTCAGAAACGTGCAAACAGTTTCGTATCATTTCGATAACAGTCGCGCGATTTGCAATATATTGGGTTGGCAACTAAGTGGTTGCGGATCTTGTCATTGCCGCCTAATGACAAGATCCGCAATCACTTAGTTGCTAAGCTAATATTATCGCTTTCCACCTGTGCCACAATTTCGTAACAAAAGCCACGAGCTTTTCCTTTTCTTATACGACCACTGTTCCAGTATGAAAGACGTTCAAATAGAAAATTCCAGGATACCCTGTACATTTGTCCACGCGTACGCGTGTGTGTACGTGCGTGTTAATGATTTGACGCGCGGATCGATTAAGATGAAAGATAACTGCAGTTTAACCTGCGAACTGCTGCCATATAAATAGACCGCGACTGATACGCTTCTAACTCGTTCGTGATTTTCCTTTTTATCCAATTCCGCCGCCAACGTCGATAATCGAATCTTCTGCGTGAACAGATGTGCGATCATTAACGAGATGTGATCATCCGGAAACGGTGAACGCGGCATCTCACTGAAAATAATTTACTTTGTCGGACGTGCCACGTCGTTCGTCCGAATCCGTGCGCGATCCATCAATTATGATCGGCGCTGGAAAACGGATTTCCATTGGAAACTTTGTCCATATTTAACATTTCTAGTTAAATATGCAACAACAGTTCGTTACGCAACAACCACGTTTTTGCATTAATTCTACTCTTACTCTAATTGTAAATTAAAAAGTCGAAAGTGGTGTAAAGGGAAGAATTAAAGATTATTAAAAAAAAAAAAAAAAAGAAAAAGGAAAGAAAAGGGAAAAAAAGGAAGTGGTTTAAAGCAGAGCAAGTAGAGAGATTATTATGCGAGAGAAGATAAACTGCGAAAGGGAAACTCTATTTTAACGTTGGCCGAACAAAGAATCGAATAAAATTGTCTGCGATTTTTCAGCCGCGTTTATTCTTAGTAAATAAAATTAAGGATGATTAATTGGCCAGAAATTATTACACCGATGTGTTCGAACGATGTTACATGAACACGCCGTCGCTACGACAAATTGTTTCCTTTATGACATTGTTTAATTACGTTGCCAACGACGCGGCGAGTCATGCACTTTCTGCCGCTGTAAAACGTTTCAGTGACACGCGACCGGTTCGCTTCCAGGAAAAAAATTTATTAACACTACAGCTACCGATAGTTAACACGAAGCTATTTCTATCAAAACCAGTGAAAATCACTGGTCCTTAAAAAATACCTGATAATAGAATATTTTTATATTTATTGATCTATTACTTTCTTACAGAAGCAATTCCATGTTATGTAGTACATTTTTGCTATTGTTAATCCATCTGGGACCATGATCGACCCTAAACGAGGGTTGGCACATTTATAAAATTGTAGAACCAGTCGTTTTGACTGCTGTGATATTTCTAGTGTCAGCATCTAAGGAATTTTCCTGACGACTGATATCGTCATATTGAATGATACGCGGAAAAATTTGAAAAACGTGTGGCAAGTTGTAGAAAACGGGGAAACTGGTTAATTGGGGTTCGATAGACAGATTACAGGACTCCTGTACACTTTGACAAGTACCAGCCATTTTCACTGCTATTTGTATAAATAGCCTCGATACAAAATTATTTTCAGTTTGAATACATGAAAAACAAAATAAAATTCGTTATATTATTCTTTTAGTTATCGTTGCAAAAGCCATTACATAATTGAGGGGAAAAATATAACATGAAGTAGGAATTTGAAAATAAAATTGTAAAACCAGTCGATTTGACTGGTGTGGAATTTGTAGCGTTAGCATCTAGCGATCCAGCGATCGATTCGGAATTTTTCTGACAACTGATATCGTCATATTGAATGAGACGCGGTAAAAAATTTGAAAAACGTGTGGCAAGTTGTAGAAAACGAGGAAATTGGCTAATTGGGGTTCGATAGACAGAGTACAGGACTCCTGTACACTTTGACAAGTACCAGCCATTTAATTGCTCAATGGGGCACTTTTTATTTTAAAGTATCTTCTATTTATCGGTTATATTAAAAATACCCTAATTGTCAATTCTCATTCAATTTTTACATTTGTAAGAAGTTTTACAATTGTTAATAACAAAATTATTAAGCAGATTATTAAATTATTGATCAGATAATAGAATAATTTACGTAAAGTTAGACGAACCAAAAAAGTACTATTTTTGATTGAAGTTTTATCATTCTAATTTAATTTTAAATTAAATTTTGGAACTGGTCATTTGACCGAATCTGTTCATTTTTAATGATGCAAGTCGTCATTTACGCTTCATAAGCTCAGCTCGTTATTATAATCGTTATTGTTAATAAATAAAATTATTAAAATTATTAAATGTCATCGTCACTGCAATTTTAATTACGATTAAATTATATTTTGTAATTATAATTACGACCGATGATATTGAGTTGGCAACTAAGTGATTGCGGATTTTGTCATACTATCTAATGACAAAATCCGCAATCACTTAGTTGCCAACCCAATAATCATTGCCTCTGCTAGAAACAGCTCACATCGTTATATTTCTATGGCTTGGCGAAGGAAGTAGTCAACGTCGATGTTTATAAAGTTGAGATATTGCCACTTAAATATTACAAGATTCACGATCAAATAATTTCTGACATACAAAATTTCTGCTGTTTCGAATTTCTTCTCTGACGCAGAAACGCAGAATCGAAACTCACGCTGTTCGCTATCTCGCAGAAAGCTTATTTGTCGAAAAATTGTTACACATACGAATTCCATTATACTCGTTTCCTACATAGAATTTCTTGCCTTTTATACAGAAATTCAATCGTTTCGTACAATCCTGTTCTTATTATTAAATTATTCTATTGTCTGCACAATCGCATTTTTCTTTCCTTTCGCAAATATCGTTCGCAGAATTATTCAAAGAATAACACGATCAACCAGTTAGCTGTTTCTGACGAGTATACTCGTCATGCGTAAAAAGCACTTGCAAGTAGTTACAATTTGCTGTTTAAATTGCAATCTGGTAATTGCAGCAATGAAATTGAAAAATGAAACCTTCACTCGAGATCGGTTGCCCACTTCGAATGACAAAAGTCCGCGTAAACGAGCCGCTTTGCTCGATCGCGTCCGATAATCGCGTTCGACAAAATCCCACCCTTACGCAGCTGCAACACGAGTTAAGTTTCTTGTGGCGACAGCACGAAGCTGGTTCCTTCGACCGCGGCTCCTCCGTTACGCGCAACGAAATTGCATTTCACGTTGTCCTTCTTTCATACGCGAGCCTTCACTCTGCTCCGTAAACACGTTGGCCTCGACTAGCGTGCGCGATAAAGACGATCGATAAAGTTGACCGGTGTCATCGTTGCAACGATACGATGCAGTTAACCCCTTGGCACACAAACGCGTCTGACAGACGTCGTTCCCTGAGTATGTCACTTTGCACGTTGACGTCCGCCAGACGCCAACAATTCTACATAATTTCACGTGCAACTAAATTAAACGGTGTTTTTAACTCTCATCGAGTCCCATTTCGTTCGCACGTCCGGGGGTTAACGAACCGTCCAATGTCCGTTGATATTGCGTTAACGCGAGACTTCGTTTCTTCCAGATATAATTTTCTATATTTTAAATGCAAACGCACTGGGTCGCTGAAAGTACCTGGACGCGTAGAAAAAATTCTTTCTTTTTCACCATAGGCGATATAGTTTAATCGTTTGGGTCCCAAGCAGCGCGACCGCGCTCTTTAGATTTCGTGTGGAACAGTCGCAGTACGTTCGAACTGACCGATGTTCTTTCGTATCTCATTTTTATCTTCCGAATAATTTCTATTGAACAAAGTTTGAAATATTTACAAATCAACAGATGTGTTTCATAAAATAAGCGCGTCGCAGTATCCGAGTAGCATTGAGTAGCTTCCCAAGTTTCGTTGCTTTTCTTATGAAAAGCTTGCCACGAGGTTACAGGAAATTTGATTTAATTGCAAGGAAAATGGAAAATAAAAACTGCAACGATACAAGTGGATTGAGTATTCAATATTCAATCGAATAAATTTAATAAAGAAATGTGGTATCGCGAGCGAAAGGCCTAAGAGTCAGCGGGTAAACCGCATACAATGTGGCGAGAGCCGAGGCGCTCTGAAACCGCAGACAATGTCGCGAGAGCCGAGGCGTTCTTTTCGATCGCATAGTTTGGTAAAGAGAAGACCTACGCGACCTTGGCCACGAGCGTTTGCGGAACACGTGTGTGGCGCAAAAGACAAACGGCATGGGAGAGGAGTTCAGTCTGAGTGGAGAAGTCAGAGAGTGCTAGCGTTGTCGAGAGAGTGTGATCCGCGTAAGAGAGAACGTTGGATCCGTTGTGGCGAGATTTGCAAATGAACCATCGAGTTGTCTAAATTATAGTACGTTTTTGGGACTAGTTCATATTGAACGACCATCGTTTTCTGTCCAATTAACATCTGTACAATCCATTCGTTATAAATAAATCGGTAATATCATCAGAATATAATTAATATTATATTGATATTACAGAAATGATTAAAGAAATAACTTTTTAATGGGCGGACAGACAGTTCGAGATTAACCTTCGATATCCTTTGGCTTGTTACAAACTGCTCGTTATTATAATTACCATAATGCCGAACACTGCAATTACGAGAAAGAGTTATTAAATTACTGAACGCTCTTATCACCATAATTCTCGACGCCTCGCTCCATAAAGTTAAGAAAGCGATAAATCAAATCACTGGAGAGGAGAACTTAAGTTTCCATTACATTTATACCGTGCACTTAGGTACTGGATAACCTGTCATAAAACAGCGAAACATCACGAGACGCCGGCTTTTACGAGTTTCATAAGAAGCTTCAAACTTTTAGCCGCTAGCAATAGAAGCGCAGGTATAACTTTTACGTTGCTATTAAACCGAAATCGTTATTCTTCGTTTTACCAGCAACGTAACGGATTACGCGATCGCGTAAACCGCATCAGAATGAACGTCCTCTCAGTCTGAAACTTTGTTTACATTGGTCAAGTTTGTTGAATTGAAAAGCGACTGGAATTCAGCAACGCGAAAGCTCATTGTCTTGTTTTTATTCCATTTGACTTGAAATATCGTTCAAGTTTTGAACGAAGTTCAGATTTTCACAATTTCTTCAAATTTTTACTTTCTCAAAGGTATAATTTGTATACATAAACATAAAAAGTGTGAGGCGATATGTGCTTCAAGTATAGTCGCTGATATTTCAGTATGTTGCTACTTGAAGTCAAGTCTTCCAAGTTCTTCTATTCAATTAAAGCAATTTGAATACGAGTTGCTTAACTTGCATGCAAACTTTGTACCCGTACAGATGAACTTGAATTCGAACAAGCTTCAAGTCTTCTTTGAGTGAGTCCTTTATCCGAATTGAAGCAATTTAGATGCTGGTAATTGAAACCTCTTTAGTGTGTTATTCTATTTGACTTGAAATATTTCTCCAGTTTTAAATGAAGTTCAGATTCTCACTGATATTTCAGTATATTGCTACTTGAAGTCAAATCTTCCAAGTTCTTTCATTCAATTAAAGCAATTTGGATACGAGTTGCTTAACTTGCATGCAAACTTTGTACTTGTATAGATGAACTTAAGCAACTTGAATTCGGACAAGCTTCAAGTTTTCTTTGAATAAATTGAAGCAATTTAGATGCTGGTAACTTGAAACCTCTTTGGTGTGTTATTCTATTTGACTTGAAATATTTCTCCAGTTTTAAATGAAGTTCAGATTCTCACTGATATTTCAGTATATTGCTACTTGAAGTCAAATCTTCCAAGTTCTTTTATTCAATTAAAGCAATTTGAATACGAGTTGCTTAACTTGCATGCAAACTTTGTACTTGTATAGATAAAATTAAGCAACTTGAATTCGGACAAGCTTCAAGTCTTCTTTGAGTGAGTCCTTTATCCGAATTGAAGCAATTTAGATGCTGGTAATTGAAACCTCTTTGGTGTGTTATTCTATTTGACTTGAAATATCTTTCCAGTTTTAAATAAAGTTGAAATTCTCACTGATATTTCAGTATATTGCTACTTGAAGTCAAATCTTCCAAGTTCTTTTATTCAATTAAAACAATTTGGATACGAGTTGCTTAACTTGCATGCAAACTTTATACTCGTACAGATGAACTTGAATTCGAACAAGCTTCAAGTTTTCTTTGAATAAGTCCTTTATCCGAATTGAAGCAATTTAGATGCTGGTAACTTGAAACCTCTTTGGCGTGATATTCTATTTGACTTGAGATATCTTTCCAGTTTTGAACGAAGTTGAGATTCTCACAATTTCTTCAAATTTTTTATTTGTCCATGATACAATTTATATACATAAACATAAAAAGTGTGAAGCAACATGTGCTTCAAGTATTATCGCTGATATTTCAGTATGTTGCTACTTGAAGTCAAGTCTTCCAAGTTCTTTTATTCAATTAACTTGCATGCGAACTTTGTACTCGCATAGATAAGCTGAAGCAACTTGAATTCGATCAAACACGAAGTCTCGTTTGGATTAGTCAAGTTACCTGAATTGAAGCAATTTAAATTCAAGTAACTCGAAACCTCTTTATCAGCATGAAGCAGTCATTCGAGATATCTTCTCAAATTTCTCTTTTCATTTATATTAACCAAGTCACCAGACTTGGAGTGCCACTTTACTTTAATGTGAATTTTTTATATTTTACTTTAACTCTGCGAAAGTCGCGGTCGTAAAAATTCCTTCGGCGATTGCGGTGTATCCAAGAGATACAGCAACGTAAAATCTACGTCGCAGTGTTTATTTTTACGAAAGCTGTATATATATATAATTACTGTAGTTTTACTCTATAAATATAAGAAGAGTCTTCGATCGTACTAAAATTAATATCAAATATACTACACATAATTACTAGTATTACCAACATTAATAACTACTAATTTAAGTATAAATAATCTGCAATCACGAACCCATAAATATTTAGAATTGCATTTTACATGCACCTTTCAGGTCAGTTGCTACTTCAGGAAGATTAATTAGAACCATATTTTCACACCTTAAATTCACCTTGAGACGTATCGAACTGTTCCTTGACTCCAGGGAAACAACAAGTTGCAATATCGTAATGAAAAGTAGTCGCGTGTAATGTTGTTTTCAGCCTTGTGCTTGCTCACGCCGATTTCTTCAACCAAATTGTCTTTCTCTTGCCGTGATATCATTTCCCATTAAACATCCACTTGAAATCAGGTTACTCCGACTTATACGACTCGAATTCCAGTAACTTGACTAATCTGATCGAGATTTAACGCGAGTAGGTGATCGGATTCTAGGAAGTGAAACAGACGCATTCTCGGACAGAACGACGACGTAAACGAGCAAAATGACCTCACCATAAGTACGATACGTTTACGTGGCGATGCCCACGCTTAACCTTCCCAAGTTGGAAGCCGCGAACGAGGAAAAAATCCGCTTACAGAGCTCGTTACGTGATTATAGAGCACCGAGGATACCAGCAATTATGCACCGACGTAATACGCGTAACGTCGACGATCTAATTCCCTCGGTTATCAACGGGCCGATGTGAAATATCGTCGATTTCGTTGCAATTGCCCAGCTCTATGGTTCTTCGTGATTTTATTGCCTATTGCTGATTAATTGCTTATTCTGCAATGGCAACCGACGTGTCGTTTAAATTGCACACCTTCCATCCAGGGAAATATTTCTTAGAGATTGTTGAGATTATAAATTATGCTTCTTTTTTATTAAATATAAATTTAAGAGTGTTGGTGTTAGTTATTTATTAGCGAAGTACCAACAATATCTAAAATCTCTAAATTAAATAAATTAATAATAATAATTATATTTTAGGGAATAATTTATAAATTATTATTCTTACTTTATTTAATTTAGAGATTTTAGAGATTGTTGAGATTATAAATTATTAGAAATTATAAATTATGTTTCTTTTTTATTGCATATAAATTTAGGAGTGTTAGTGTTATTCATTTATTAGCAAAATGTCAACAATCTCTAAAATCTCTAAATTAAATAAATTAATAATCACAATAATCTCCAAAATCTCTAAATTAAATATATTAATAATCACAACAACCTCTAAAATCTCTAAACTAAATAAATTAATAAGCTCAACAATCCCTAAAGTCTCTAAATTAAATAAATTAATAATCTCAACAATCTCTAGTGTTATTCATTTATTAGCAAAATCTCAACAATCTCTAAAATCTCTAAATTAAATAAATTAATAATAATAATTTATTTTAGAGATTTTAGAGATTGTTGAGATTTTGCTAATAAGTAAGCCACGCTAACACTCTTAAATTTATATTTAATAAAAAGGAAACACAATTTATAATTTATAATAATTTATAATCTCAGCAATCTCTAAAATCTCTAAATTAATAATAATAATAATTAATTTTAGAGATTTCAGTGATCGTTGAGATTTTGCTTTTTACTCTCTGTAATCTCTGGTTGTTTGCCAGAGGGGAGAAAAATTACGACTCATGTCGCGAGCAGTTTTTTATTTTCGTATTAAAAGTCAGAAAGCAGTAACTGCGTACACACGTACAACAATTGTTTCACATCGTGCATACGTTTAACAAGGGTTTTATCGTTAGTGGAAATAACAAAGGCTAGCGTGTAAATTAAAAGCTTTTAATATGTACTTTTCTTTGATACATGTAGTTCTACCTGTAGAACTACTTTGTTATTCCATAATCTCTCAATCTTCACACTTTTTAATCTCTAAATTATCAGTTGTATTCTATTAAAACAATTCCTTTGAGGTGATAGAAATTGTTCACGTTAATAAAAGCAGTGATATTTATATAACAATTATATGAAATAGTGTACTTTGTAGATAGCAAAACATATTACTGCTATACCTGTTAATATGTGTTTTTGGTTGATAAATTATAAATGTTTATTGCTGAATCGCTGTAATTTACCTGTAAAATTATTATTTCCTATTGGAGAAGCTCTTGATCTTCACACTTTCTAACTTTCAAATTATAAGTTGGTTTAAAAAAATTCTTTTAAATTAATATTAATTGTTCCACATTAATACAAGCAGTGATATTTTCATAACAAATGTATAAAATACAATTACATATAAATTACAAATTACATATAAATATATGTAGAAAATAGTAAAATATATTACTGCTATGTCTTTTAATATATGTTTTTGACTGACAGATGATAAATGTTTATTATTGGATCACTACAATCTGCCTGTAAAAATGCTATTTGCTATTTTACAACCTCTTGATCTCCACACTTTTTAATTTCTAAATTATAAGTTGCTTAAAAAAATTCTTTTAAACTAATATTAAATGTTCCACATTAATAAAAATACTGATATTTACATAACAAATATACAAAGCATTATATGTAGGATATAGTGAAACATATTACTGCTATGTCTTTTAGTATGTGTTTTTGGTTGATAAATTACAAATGTTTGTTACTGAATCACTATAATCTACATGTAGATCTACTTTGCTATTCTACAACCTTTTGATCTTCACACTTTCTAACTTCCAAATTATAAGTTGCATTAAACAAATTCTTTTAAACTAATATTAAATGTTCCACATTAATAAAACTATTAATATTTACATAACAAATATACAAAGCATTATATGTAGGATATAGTGGAACATATTACTGCTATGTCTTTTAATATGTGTTTTTGGTTGATAAATTACAAATGTTTGTTATTGAATCACTATAATCTACATGTAGATCTACTTTGCTATTCTACAACCTTTTGATCTTCACACTTTCTAACTTCCAAATTATAAGTTGCATTAAACAAATTCTTTTAAACTAATATTAAATGTTCCACATTAATAATAATACTGATATTCACATAACAAATATACAAAGTATCATATGTAGAATATAGTGGAACATATTACTGCTATGTCTTTCAATATGTGTTTTTGATTGACAGATGATAAATGTTTATTATTGGATCACTACAATCTGCCTGTAAAAGTGCTATTTGCTATTCTACAACCTCTTGATCTTCACACTTTCTAATTTTCAAATTATAAGTTGCTTAAACAAATTCTTTTAAACTAATATTAAATGTTCCACATTAATAAAACTATTAATATTTACATAATAAATATACAAAGTATTATATGTAGAATATAGTGGAACATATTACTGCTATGTCTTTTAATATGTGTTTTTGGTTGATAAATTACAAATGTTTGTTACTGAATCACTGTAATCTACCTGTAGGTCTACTTTGCTATTCTACAACCTTTTGATCTTCACACTTTCTAACTTCCAAATTATAAGTTGCATTAAACAAATTCCTTCAAACTAATATTAAGTGTCCCAAATTAATAGAAGCAGTGACGTGAAAACGGTACCGTACGTTATAAATAGTGAAACATATTACACCATTTTAATGCTTAATTTAAATCCATCATTCTCTAATACCATAAAAAGCTAAAATGCACTGGCGTTTCCAATCGTGAATTCATCATCAATTCCTACAAATACAGTTATTACGAATCGACCCAGATGTTCGACCCATTTTCACACCACTGTACGTGCCAACCACAGTCCTTACAAAAATACAATTCTTGCTGTTACTTCTCTCTATTCATCTGGCCGTGGTTTACACGAACTTCACAGTTCCCCATGCGTGGCACAATGCGAAGTTCAAAAAAAAAAAAAAAAAAAAGAAAAAAAGGGAGAAAGAAAGGAAAAAAGTGAAAAAAAAGGAAAAGAAGGAGAGAAGTCGATAACGCGACTGGAAGTGTGTTATCCGTGCTGAAACACGGATAAATTCGAAATGTAGGTTTGCAACGAGAGAGCACGCCCTGTGTGTGCGTGCGTGTGCGTGTGCGTGTGTGTGTGTGTGTGTATGTGTACCACAGCGCTCGTAACGGTGATCTCGTATAAATAATTGATGAGAAGCCTCGCGGCGATTTGTAATTGTAATTCCGCGGGATACTTGGCCAGTTAAGCAACGTAATTACCGAGCGGACTCGTTATCGTTGGCAGCTCGTCGCTCAAGCGACTTACGGGGACGCGAAGCTGTCTATCTTTGCAGATGGAATTCTCTTTTTACGGAGGGAACGCGGTGGCATCGAATCAGAGACAGGAGACACAACGATTCATCGCACCTGTCCACCCCGGGAAAATTACCTTCGCCGCAGCTTCGTCGCTCTGACAACCACACGATGTTTTATTACGATGAATCGCCAGTTTTATCATTTCTTCCCAGCCACGTATTAGCGAAGATACTTTGCCCGATCGTATTACGGCTGCTACGTAACTTGCTTAGGTCGCTACTTCGGTCCAATTTCAACGTCTCAGATTTATTGGATTGTCAATCAAGAAGCGTATCATTTGTCTACGCGATGATTTACGTGAAATCAAATGTCATTACGTGTTTCCACGTTTCGCGCATCTCCGGCTCCGGAGCGTCAACAGCTCTTTGGCATTTTACTTTTCCAGTGCTACGATAAGCTCGCATTAAGTTCAGTGTTATTTTCTCGAGTCACTTTAATTCAGTAAATTTTGTTGAAAAATGATGTTACATGTATTGGGTTAACAACTAAGTGATTGCGGATTTTGTCAATACCATTGATGAATTGAATGACCCATTGAATGTATATTTGTATCTTCTCTGTATACAGAAATTATTTACTGTGTAGTAAAAATATGTTGAAGTATTTACAAGAATTTATATAATTATTTATTTCTTATATATATTTCTAATTTCCGAATTATATGTTGGTTTAAGAAATTCTTTTAAGCTAATATTAAATTTTCCATATTAATAAAAATACTGATATTTACATTACAAATATACAAAGTATTATATGTAGAAAATAGTAAATTTACTTTAGTAGAATTTATATATAAGATTTATAATCGCCACGGTTTCTCCTGTGACGCCACGGTGGGTCATTTGTGACCCGAGCGCTTGAACCTCTTACAATTGTACAAATTGAATGAAAATTGGCAGTTAGGGCATTTTCAATATAACCGATGAATCGAAGATACTTCGAAATAAAAAGTACCCCATTGAGCAATTAAACATTTTTATTAGAACATCAATAAAAAAAATGAGAACAAATGTTGCATCCAACGGTGCACTGTGTTAAAACACTCTAAACATAAATGTGGCTCGTTGATACAATCTGGACGATAGGTGGTCACCCTTTTGGTCCGATTCTTGGTAATTTTTGATCCTAACTGTTTAACATTTTTTTTATAACACTCTCTGCAAAATTTTCGTGCCAGGTACGCTTCTCCTTCTTTCTTCTGTATTTCGTGTGGCAATCTTTATCGAATAAGTATACTTGACAGTTCTGGTGAATGGCACTGTGTAAGGTGCATCGCGAGTGCCATTCTAAAATCTGGTACCTTGATTTTTGTTTCTGTTGCTTGTTTATAGAGTATCATCGCGTTTGAAATTGATGTATTTAACGATAACTCCAAAGCTAATTTTGTATACCACTTGAGGGTTCTTCTATGCGGCGTAGAATATGCTATCATTTGATCTGATAAATCTACGGCACATTTTCCTCTGTTGTGATGTACCACCACCATTGGTTTATCACGAACATAATTTTTTCCCGGACCTCTACCATTTCAGCCGAACGTTTCGTCGAAATCATAAAAATAATCCTAATACCGTTTACTAATACCTTCTACACGTTTCAACAATATATTCTGCACGTTTTGCTTACGACGAAATGACGAATGCGAATGGTTTGTTGAAATGAACGAAGCCTTGTTACAGTATGTCGCTATCAACTGTTACCAAGGCGCCACGGTGGTCACCCGTGACCACCAATAAGATAAACGGTCCATTGGGGAAGAATGTTGCCTTACACCGTCAATTTATTATTATTTTACCATTGTATGCTTTGAATAATAAAAATACTCCCGTGGCGTCCTGAGCGAAACGTGTGATTTCAACGTGGCGATCAAAGTGTTAATACGTGTGGTAAGCAAAAGATATCCAACGATTGTGGAATCACAGAATTAAGTTCCAACAAATGTTAAAAACATATTGTTTCACCTTTTACAAATATTAAAACACATTTATTAGAATATTACTACTTTCGTATGAATATTTTCTGGAACAAACACAATTCTAAATATCATTGATTGACAAAATTCTCAACTTAGTTGCCAACGCAATAGTTACATATAATTTTGCAGCATGTTGCTTTTCAAAACGATAGCAACTTCGTTTTTTGCAAACGAAGATTGCGACCAACTTCGTAAAACTCGACGACATCCTACGGAAATGGTTTCATTAAAAGGATCGTATTATACGAAAAGGACTAAGTAAATCTATTCGAATGCCAAGCGAAAGAAAATTCAACCAAGAAATTCAACGTTTCACGTGTTATCACGTAATAGAGTAGTTCCACTTCGTGAATTCTATTTTCCACAAGCGCAAGTATTTTCACCGACGAGAGCGAACGAACTTTAACCTCTTTCAGAGTACGTATTCCACGATGGTAGACAAACGTAGATGCATGATAAATTACTATCACGTTATCAAACGTTAACGTGCACGTACAACATTCACGTCATTAATTACGTCTGGCGTAAATTGAACGTCTAAGTTAACGATGTATATATCGCGTATATATCATCTTATCACGTTTTAAAATAATTAATAAATATACTGTTACGTACGTCCACAGTCTCGTTGTTTCAATTCTATAATGCCGCAAACGTACATATTCGCACGATATTTTAAACTCGTTCACATCACTAGCTCATGAGTGTTCGCTAATTTACATCGAATCAATTAAATTTGTATACTAACAAGATCATTATACGTCGCAATCCCATCGCTACTATCCCATTTCGTCGTAATAAGCTACGCGATGACGACTAAATGAATAAACATACTCGGCGTTATCAGCGTTACATTCGTCTCAGTTATCGCGTTAAAAGTGATATCCTTGCGACGTTTATGCGATCGAAGCGTGCAATTAGGCGCAGCGTTCATAACCATTGTACGTTGGCCAGGTTGACGGACGACTATTTTTACAAGATGACGTCAACCGGCCACGATTTCGTGTCGGAAAATCTCAGCAAGAGGTGGACGACAAGGACTTTAAAGGATAAAAAGGAACGTGTCACGGGATTTAGGCCAACGTGGGTAGCTGAAGAACCGTAAGGATCGACCTACGCCAGCTCTGTTATATTGATATGCACACATTTTCTGCCTTATTTATGTATCGAAAGCGCATAGAAAATCCTCTGCTCCTCGTCCACCCACGAAAAATCAATCCGCCGCACTTCGCACATCTATCAAATTCTAAGCGAAACCTGGTTTCTGCGTATGGCGATGCGCATCGTGTGGCAGCAGCAAGCAATGCGCGCGCTTATTTTTCAACCAGTTAACACGTCGACTGCCACGGGGGTCACCGGTGACCGGCACTCGATTTGGCTATAGCGCCGTGGGGACCACCGGTGACCGACGACGCGGCAAATATTAAAAGTACGTAGAACGATTGTTCGAAGAAAGGACAATCGTAATAATTGTCTAGAACGCCGTGGGCCACCGGTGGCCCACGCCACGAAAAATGCTTCAAGCATGATTTTATAACTCGTTTTATTTGCCGCAAATAATATTTCAACATAATACGCATCGCATAATGAAAAATTCACGTCGGCGCCTTGGGAAAACCATGGAAAATCCGTCCGGCAGTCAACGTGTTAACTGCGGAATTTAGTTTCAGAAAACACTCGCAGGTTTAGGCCCCGTGGACTGCGCAAATAAATACAAGCTACGACGAGTATACTCGTCAAACGCTAAGTTAACAAGTTAACTGGTTTATACAGTGGAAGCTGTATGGTTCGAGGTTCACCACAATTTTCTGCCAGATAGAATTTACCTCAATTCGAATAACTCGCCACGTGTCCAGGTGCGTCATTTGACCTGCGTGGCTGGAATTTCGAATAGTCGGACGTCTACGAGTGGAAGTTTACCTCTGCAACAGAAGTCGTATCGCCGCTGCCTGCGCAACTCGCAGCGAACCTACAACTGTGCCGTGTGTCGCAAGATGTGAGAAATCGGTCGTTCGATTCTGTCGAGAAAAGACAAGCCAAGTCGTACGCTCGTTCGCCCTTCGACCACGCGCAAGCTGACCGTTTCTCGTCGCTCGAACGCATAATTCTCATCTTCTGCTACTTCTTTGACTATCTCGTTAACGCAGGTCGAATGAAACGAGGTGCAATGGGAAGCTGAAAATACTGAAAATGCGTTCATCGAAATGCATTTCGTTCATCGTTTTTCATTTCCTCGGAAATTTCGACAAGCGGAAACAACCCCTGCAAGTGGCAGATTTCAGCTTTCGTTAAACTGCGAGGTCGTCGTTTAAATTACGAAAGCAGAATGAATCTTTTCCTCGCGTCAGACTGTCCAGTTGCTGGTAACTTCTCAGTGTAGACTTTCTATTTGAAACTAATTTCCCCGCTGAGAAACTTTAATTTTCCTAATCGTATGGTTCTTTTAATAAGTCGCCGATATAAATGAGTTTTCTACGCGCTACAACATGTATGCGTGCTGGTTACATGTTCATGTTAACTGAGGAATTTTGTTGGAAAAATCACAGTAGTAAAGACTATTAATGACTATCACTGATCGTAGAGAAATTACGCTTGCGCGGACCATTTCCGATTCACAGTCGCATCGAAATGCACGCGCCCCTTGCGAGAGGTCAAGAACAATTCAGACGATGGCTATCTACCCGAAGTAGAAAGCGCAGGGGCCATCGAATGACGGACCGAAGACGAAGGAAGTGACGTCACATTATTATAGTTACGGCTCTTGGTAACCAGTCGCGGTTGACAAGCCAAGCGTCCACCGTACTCTTTTCGATCTCTTTGATATTCTTTACCCGCCTTACCGCCATGTCCGCTTCTTTCTTTCCCTTCACCAAGAGTCAGCCCTTTGTTCCATAGCTTCTGTTATTCGAGAGATCGCCCTTGTGACTTTGGTTCCGCTCGAAAAACACGGTACGTTGGTCGTCTGGTTTGTGGTTCTTCTCGGAGTTGCATATCATTCGAATTATTTCGAATAAAAATATTTACTTCAGACAAATAATTATGCGAGCAGGTTCGTATCTGTCGAGTATTTCATACGTGGAATAATTGTTCGTTATCGGGGAGAAATTGTTTTCTAGATTCTATTCATTGGAATAACGATTGCAGAATTATTCGAGCGATAATACGATTGCCCAGTTTGCTGTTTTCGACGAGTATACTCGTCACGAAGCAATGGCGATATTTCGTGCTACGACGAGTATACTCGTCACGCAGGAGTGGCGATATTTCGTGCTACGACGAATTTACTCGTCATGCGTAAAAAGTAGTTACTATCTGCTGTTTACGTTGTAGCTTAGGAATTGCGGTAAATTACAGTTCAGGAATTGCGGTAAATTGCAGCAATAAAATTAAAAAGTAAGACACTCGTTTCGATGCAATTTAATTCTATATTATGACAGCCATATATACTTTGTGTTTGACGAGTATACTCGTCACGCGTAAAAAGTAGTTACCATTTGCTGTTTAAATTGCAGTAAATTGCAGTAAATTGCAGTAATAAAATTAACAAATAAGACAATTGTTTCGTTGCAACTTAATTCTATATTATGACAGCCATATATACTCTGTGTTTGACGAGTATACTCGTCACGCCTAAAAAATAGTTATTATTTGCTGTTTAAATTGCAGTTTAGGAATTGCAGTAAATTGTAGCAATGAAATTAACAAATAAGACAATCGTTTCGTTGCAACTTAATTCTATATTATGACAGCCATATATACTGTGTGTTTGACGAGTATACTCGTCACGCCTAAAAAAATAGTTATTATTTGCTGTTTAAATTGCAGTTTAGGAATTGCAGTAAATTGCAGTAATACAATGAAAAATAAGACACTCGTTTCGTTGCAACTTAATTCTATATTATGACATCCATACATACTCCGTGTTTGACGAGTATACTCGTCATCCCTTGCTCTCTGCGACGCATTTTTAGCTACACAGTTTTCAAAGAGGTTGCAGCAGCTAACTGACTAATTATCCGTTTCCATCTAATTTTGTACAAGCGTATACAAATATCGGTATAATTTTCATTCTCCGCTTATCGGACGAATAATTTACCACGTGACGATAAACTTTCTAACCTGGCAATTAACAAAGGTTAATTGTCAAAGCCAATAATTATTACAACTGCAGAACGAAGCTTGTAAATATATTGGAAATCACGTTTAGTATCATGTCTATCCACAATGTAACACGTAAATATTTATATACAATATATAATTCTATCCAAATAAATTATTCGATTAAATTTTTCTTCAGATAAATTCTTACACAAATAATATTCTATTTAGAAAAATACTTGTTCGATTGGATATTTATTCGCTAGAGACGAATAGAAGTATCGACCTATTTTCACATATAGAAAACTTCCCGTCAATCATTCGGTCCCGTCTTATCACGAATTAGCCAAGTTCGGATATACTCGACAATTTTAGAAGCTCGGTTTTCCCAAAAACCAAGCGTCCAATGAATTAATTTTATCCTACACTTTCCGCTTATTTTTTCACGAAGAACAACTTACTGTCGATCATTTCGTCCCGCGCAGTCCGGAATTAACCAGACTTGGCTACACCCGCCCAATTTACAGGCTCGATTTTCCCGAAAACGAAGCCTCGAATGAATAAATTTTATTTCACATTTTCGACGCAATTTTTCCACCGCCAATTATACCACAATTACAGAGACACCACGTGTAGAGGTGGTGCACGTGTGGAAGGTCGACGCACGGCGCGGCGTCGATCTGTTTCCAAAAGTAAATCGTCGATAGCCGGAAGCATAAACGTGTCGTCAGGTTTTAACACTCTGGGGACCCGCCGCTCTGCCAACCACGTAGCAACCTCACTTCCCGGTTGTTTCGCGGCGATTGAAAAACATTCAAAGCGACCAACATTACATCTAATATACTGAAATTGATGGTTTCGTATGATCGATGCATATAATGTAACAACACCCGCGTAACGTTTCGTCCAAAGTGTCCATTATTATTTTTTCTTTTTTTGCTCTTTTATTCAACAACAGTAAAATTTGTTGTAGGACACCGCATCGAGTATGAAAGACGGGAATTGGCGCCTCCAATCTCCAGAGTGTTAAGCTGCATAGCAACTGTGAGTGGCAGAGCACTTTTAAGAAGTTAGCGTGGTTTTAAAAAAACGCGGATATAGTCGCGGATGTTGTAGTTTCTGGCTGACGACAAAAGGTCTGGCGCTCTCCGCTGTCCGCATGCGAGGATCGCGTGCACGGGGCGATGACTCGGGGACACGGGGTCACGGTGACCCGTGGCGTGGCACGCGAAAAGCGATAAGAGTTCTGCCTAGACTTTAGACTGTAGCAGGATGTGGCCAGGCTGATGAACCCTCCGGCTCTGGCAACGCGACTGGCAATAAGTCAACAAGCTCAGCACTTAAGAACTTCGAGAACAGCGAGATGATCCAGATTGCCGATGATCGATGCATGTACGTATCGTCCAATAGAGATGGCACGAAAAATTGCAAACTTCATTCACGACCATAATTGACCTGATCATAATTCTTGATCTTCATTGAATTATTTACATGTCAGTACACTGGCATATTGCAAGGAATATGATAATTGAAAGGAAGAGGAGTCTCGTCGAAAATATGTCGTACGTATCGTACAAATCACGACGCTTTTCCTCTTGAAACTTATTTTCGTACTTATCGCTGAATTTCATCATCAACCGATTTCCCCCATTTTATCAAGTTCCATTTTTAAAATTTTGATCTTCCTCCACTCTGGTCAAACTTATGGGGAAGATACCTAAAACGCTCGCTGCTGCACGACTCTCCCCTGCGTGTGTTTTCTAGTAATATACAGACCGAGGCTCTTCGCGTGACTTAAAATAACTCGCAAGTTATTGGTTGCACGAAAAAGCGTTTGAAACAAAAGTTCAAACATAGTATCTAGGGACACGTGCACGGGCAAGTCATCAAATTTTGCGTAATTGATCCTACTTTGAGAAACAAATATTAGACATTCATGATGATCCTAATATCTCGCTAAAAAGCTAAGATAATAGAAAACAAATTAGAGCACTGTACGTCTGCCTAGATACAATGCAATTTTCCTTCGAAACACGTTTTTATACAACGAATAACTCAGCTGTTTAACACTAGAACTACCGACAGTTAACACGAAGCTACTTCTACCAAACCAGTGAAAATGACTGGTCATTAAAACATAGGTAATAATAGAATATTTTCATAATTATTGATTTATTACTTCCTTACAGAAGGAATTCCATGTTATGTAGTACGTTTTTGCTATTATTAATCCATCCGGGATCCCTAAATGAGGGTTGACACATTTATAAAATTGTGGGACCAGTCGTTTTGACTGCTGTGATATTTCTAGTGTCAGCATCTAAGGAATTTTCCTGATAACTGATATCGTCATATTGAATGATACGCGGTAAAAAATTTGAAAAACGTGTGGCAAGTTGTAGAAAACTGGCTAATTGGGGTTCGATAGACAGATTACAGGACTCCTGTACACTTTGACAAGTACCAGCCATTTTCACTGCTATTGGTATAAGTAGCCTCGATACAAAATTATTTTCAGTTTGAATACATGAAAAACAAAATAAAATTCGTTATATTATTCTTTTAGTTATCGTTGCAAAAGCCATTATATAATTGAGGGGAAAAATATAACATGAAGTAGGAATTTGAAAATAAAATTGTAAAACCAGTCGATTTGACTGGTGTGGCATTTGTAGCGTTAGCATCTAGCGATCCAGCGATCGATCCGGAATTTTCCTGACAACTGATATCATCATATTGAATGATACGCGGTAAAAAATTTGAAAAACGTGTGGCAAGTTGTAGAAANAAAATTGTAAAACCAGTCGATTTGACTGGTGTGGCATTTGTAGTGTTAGCATCTAGCGACCCAGCGATCGATCCGGAATTTTCTTGACAACTGATATCGTCATATTGAATGATACGCGGTAAAAAATTTGAAAAACGTGTGGCAAGTTGTAGAAAACGAGGAAACTGGCTAATTGGGGTTCGATAGACAGATTACAGGAGTCCTGTACACTTTGACAAGTACCAGCCATTTTCACTGCTATTGGTATAAGTAGCTTTGATACAAAATTATTTTCAATTTGAATACATGAAAAACAAAATAAAATTCGTTATATTATTCTTTTAATTATCGTTGCAAAAGTCATTACATGAAGCAGGAATTCTAAAATAAAATTGTAGAGCCAGTCATTTTGATTGCTGTGGTATTTCTAGTGTTAAAGTCGTCCGCATGTTATTTTGCAATTAAGTTCGAAAAATTTATCAAATGTCAAGTACAAATTAAATAAAAAAAGAAAAAACATTAGGCGACACCCTGTGCATATAAGGCGCACGTATCATCGGTTCAAGTAAAAAAAGGCCCACCGATAATAAATAATAACATGATAATAATAATAAAAAGTACATGATACATAACACGCAATCGAAGACGAATGTTGCGACAATTGAAACATGATCGTTCAGTTTAGCGACTATTGAATGTCTCGTCGAACCATGGCCATTTCCCGAAACTCCACTGTTGACAAATCACCGGCTTGGGAGAGGTCGGAGACAAGCTTGGCCACTTGCTAACACATGGTCGGTGCTCGTTGATTTCGGCTACATCTGTACGTATTAGTCGTTAGTCGTGCAGCTGTGTGTATACGAGCCAAGAACAAGATGCCATATATGCGCTACGTGGGCCAAAGGAGAAGGCGATACAACGCGCACCGCCTTAACCAGCTCCAGCATTTCAAGATTACAGGACTGGCAAGGACTCTAGCGATCGTGGACACGGTTAGGTAATCGAAACGAATACTCCTGCCTGGATTCTACGCAACTACACGGATTTTACCATTATCGTTGCCAACCTGGCCTCGAACACCAGTTCCATGGAATCTCAGATTTTCATTCTACGAGACGACCAGACACTTTTGGCCAGCGCAACGTCCAAAGAAACAGAAGATTATCGCGTGTATCTGAATTTTGCCAAGTGTAGTTCCTTTCTTTTTTTTTGCGTTAACGATAATACTGAAAGCTTGCAAGCTCCTAGTCGTATTTTGATTTCGATATTTCTTATTTTGTTTAAATTAATTTACAAGATGCTAATGAGCTGTAGATGTAAGGGCTGCGAGTAGAACGTGGTTTTTCCTTCTGTTTGACTTTCGTATTCCTTACGATATCGTAAAACGGACGTCTGGAAAATCGACGACAGTTCCGACAACAGTGTCGTGCACACATTGTGCGCTTCAATGCGTTCCGAAACGTGCATTAAGTTCGTTCTTTGTTTAATGGACGTTGCCATTTATTTCGATACAGACGAAGCACGAAGATGCTTTGGACATTAAGGTTTGTCCACAACGATTATTTCAACGACGTGTTTATAGTTTTCCAGTGTTCATGTTCGAATCTCCTATGTATGTATATGTATAATTAACTGGACAATATAATAAATATTCTAAAAATATTGAAAGGAACCACAGTCCAGTGCTCCTAATTTGTCATCGATATCGTTTGAAGATTCCACTTGGAATATTAGTAGGATCGTTTAAATATTGGCAACTAAGTGATTGCGGATTTTGTCATTACCATCTAATGGCAAACTCCGCAACCACTTAGTTGCCAACCTAACAGTAGTAAAAGGCGAAGAGATCAACAAAGATAGAAGCAGAAGCTATTGATTATTACAATTTCAGACGAGATTCTTATGCTGCTTTTAATACACATAACCGAGTTTATTGAAGAAATAGTTCGCGAGACGAGGAAATATTCCTACCTGCAACAATTCCAAACGCGAGGAGGCCTGCGGTGCTGCCATCGTAGCTTAAACGACGCTCGTTCTGCGACCACTCGACGGGTGATCCGTTTTTTTTTTCTTTCTGAAACCAATCGAAAATATATGATGTATAACGTGGCAAAATATGGCCAAATATGAGTTACGTTTAATAATAAAATTTCTGGACGAGACGCGAAACTTAGGTAAACCGTGTTTCGCTCAACCAGAGGTTAACACTTTACCGATCGATAGCCGATTAATCGGTTTTTTGTCACCGACGCTTACCGATTGATAGCCTATTAATCGGCTTTTTGTCACCGACGCTTACCAACCGATAGCCTATTAATCGGCTTTTTATCGCAAATTGCATTGCGCCACAGCAATAATAATAGAAATAATAGCAACGATAATAAAATAGTCGTGTCTTGAAATGAAATAGACATTAAAACATATATTTGTTTTGTATTAATGTTGAGAAATAATAATGTATTAATTATGAGATAATGGAAAAATTAATTGAAATAGCGAACTATTTTCTTTTTAAACAAAAACTACGCTATTTAACACGAAGAATGTCACAGTACAAAAATTGTTTTCGGTAATAAGCAACATCTTTTATTTTATTTAGAAACATTTTTTTATTCTTTCTATCATCTCTGAAACCTAAAGATTATTATCAAAAAATTGTAAAAGATAAAGAAGATTTCTAACGATACAGTTCTCCAATTAATTAATAACCCACTTCAAATTTCCTATTTGAAATTTCGATCGGTTTTCCAATTTAAATTTTCCAGTCATTCCGTCCATCTGCTAGCAAATTGACTACATTTTCGAGTCATTTTTACCGTCCATGTTGATCTCAAAAAATTATTTATTATAACATTCCTGTGTCACAAAGGATAGATAGAAAAAACAGGCTGAACACTTTAGGTTAAAGAGCAATTAATTAAACATAATTAAGCGTACTATATTTTGTGCAATCTTATTGCACTTTATTTTGCAGAAAATATTTCAGATAAAATACTATGCCGTAATACGATGTATTATTTCGTACTATGTCCACGACAGTTCGTTCTATCTTGTCGTCGTAACGTGCAGAAAAACGTACGTAGAAAAGAAATTGCACAACGACGAGTGACCTTTGTGGCCGTTGCATTTGTGGACAAGCTACGTAGCGTGAAAATGTCGTGAATAAAATCTTCAGTCAATTGAAAACGTTCTAATCGAGCAACGTACACTTGGAAAAGGAAAAGCGCGGTGGTATTTTTCGAAAGCAACGGAAAAAAGCAAAATTATCAGCGGATTCGGTTTTTTTCGTTTTAAAGATACCGGTACCTGAACGTTCATTATAATTATTAGTTCGGATACAGTTCGTTGCATCCGGGTGCACGCGAATCCGGACGCAGCAGACTCACGCGATCGGACGCCTCTTTTGTTTAAATTTACTGTTGTGTCTCGGTTGCAGCGTGTTTCATGTGCAAATACGAAGTAAAAACGAAATGGGAAAAGTGAACGCGGTATTTGCCGTTTAAAAGTAACAGAAAAGCAAGCTTTTTACAATTCAATTTTCCGAGTGAATTTGTCAATTTTATTTTATTTATTATTACCAATAAGTATTATTAATAAATTATTAATAAATACCTGGTATTTATTTTTTAATGAGTTGTTGCCGAGTTAAATATTTCCTTTTCGTTCACAATTTTTAAAAATTGCGATAGCTTTAATATTGGAAGGTTTTAATAATCGAGATAAGCAGCAGAAAAGTTTGCAAAAGTTAGAAATTGTTTGGTTTCTACGTAACACGGTGGTATATTTCACGGTTTTTTTTTGTGTAATATATGCGATTTATTCCCCGCCGTGTTATTATACTAGTTGTAATAGTAGGTAGCTTCCCATGGCAAATAACAATGCTCCTACTCCTAACTCAAACCTCCCATGAATAAAAATTACACGACAGACATTTGTTACAAGGCAGTAAAACGGGAACAGATATTACAGGCAGAATCACGAACACTTTGCTTGAAAGCGAACGATATTCGAAGTATCTTTCGAGGCACCGACTTCTCTTTCGACATGATAGACGCTCTGAACACGTGTTATTTTATTAACGTAACACGTGTTCAAAATCATTTTATTAACTTGACTCTTAAAATGTAATACTCTTCTCCTTATTTATGGAACCTTTCGAAACGCGAACACAGTATATATTGGGCTGGCAACTAAGTGATTGCGGATTTTGTCATTAGATAGTACGAGAAAATCCGCAATCACTTACTTGCCAATATCACTTTGTATAATATACATTGTACAAGTACATTGTACTGTACAATACATGTTATACAATTTATTGTAAATTGCTAATCATAGTATAATGCTAAACATTTTGTTCTTAGTTATTGTACTTTGTTATTTGTATAATATATACTATACAAAATAATAATATATAATACAATATGTACTATATATATATCACTTTGTATAATATATATTGTACTGTACAATACATGTTATACAATTTATTGTAAATTGCTAATTACAGTATAATGCTAAACATTTTGTTCTTAGTCATTTTAATTTGTTACTTGTATAATATATACCACTTTGTATAATATGTATTGTACAAATATATTGTACTGTACAATACATGTTATGCAGTTTATTGTAAATTGCTAATTATTGTATAATGCTAATCATTTTGTTCTTAGTCATTTTAATTTGCTACTTGTATAATATATACCACTTTGTATAATATGTATTGTACAAATACATTGTACTATACAATACATGTTATACAATTTATTGTAAATTGCTAATTATAGTATAATGCTAAACATTTTGTTCTTAGTCATTTTAATTTGTTACTTGTATAATATATACCATTTTGTATAATATGTATTGTACAAATACATTGTACTGTACAATACATGTTATGCAGTTTATTGTAAATTGCTAATTATTTTACAATGATAATCATTTTGTTCTTAGTCATTGTACTTTGTTACTTGTATAATATATACCATACAAAATAATAATATATAATATAATATGTATTATATATATCACTTTGTATAATATACATTGTACATGTATTTGTATAATATACAAATACATTGTACTATACAATACATGTTATACTATTTATTGTGTATTATACAATATTATTCTATATGTATGTGTCAAACTGTAGATAAATGTCCTTCTATATATATATATACAATGTTCACTTGTACAGTATACAGTCATTAAGATGATACTTGAAGATGATATTTGAAGACAAAATCACTTAGTTGCCAACCCAATACATCTGACGAAGAAAACGATATGTGGCCTTCATTGATTCGATTATATTCAGAGAAATACAAGTCTCGGTAAATATTTGCTGTCGGATAACACCAACTTACGTGTATTTTAATCGAGCTACTCGAACATATCGATCCTAAGCAGTCGTGGCTGCAGTATTTAACAGATATTCCGTGCTGGTTCCGGGGTCAAGTACTCGAATGACCGTGGACGAAGGAAGCACGAAAACGATCGCACGAGGAAACGTAATTGCGGCGAAGCTGTATGCGCCCACTCGTCCCACCCACCACTGAACAGATCTTTCGATCTTCATTCGGAGTAAAGAGAGAGAGAGAGAGAGAGAGAGACAGAAAGAGAGACAGAGACAGAGAGAGAGAGACAGAGACAGAGAAAGAGAGAAAGAGAGAAGGTTCACTTCGATAGTGGCGATCCACCTTCAACTCACGTTCCTCTTCTTTCGAGTATAGAACTTTTGCGAATTACATTTGGTAATGGACACGCGTTCTTCGCTAGCAAATGGAGGATCACTCGGTTCGACGAGTTTCTGGTTACTCAGATGTTTAATACATAGCTTCGAGACTGATTCTTGATTTCGGTAAACTAGGAGATCGCCTAGAGGACCAGCCAGGGCAAGATCTAAATTTGTCATTGATTTCATGATATTAATTAAATTCGATGCTCAGCATCTATATTGTTATAATTTATTGTTAATTTATTTGCAGATCATGTCGTGCACGGGAAACAAATAGTTTTGTATTTTTGCTCTTTTTTTCAATTAATTTAACGCTACTGGACAATTATCTATTTTAATGTCGAGGAATCTGGCGAATATTAAAATTATAGAAACGTCGAAAATGAGCAATTTTCGTTATATATATATGTATAAAACTTCCCTAAAAAATAACGAAATAACGCAAATGTATATAAAACTTCGCTAAAAAATATTTGCGTAGAACAGTAGATTTTTCAACGCTCCAATGATTTCTCTCGCAAAACGTGTTTTACATGTAAAAACTTGTTTTTCTTCTTTCACTGTATATTTTTCTACTTACTTTTAGCTTTGATCTCTTATGCCAAGTCATACGGTTTAATTCTAACTTCTACTCCGTGTTTGTTTATGTAATATACAATATAATATAAATAAGATAATATTTGAGACATTAGCTCGTTTCTTGGTATTTTTTCTTCCACTTTTATTCTACAATTCTATCAAGTTCGAACACATTCATGTACCTCTAAATTATTTTTTTAACAAACATTGTACGACAAATTTGTTTTATGTCCATGATTCATGCTGTATTGCTTGTACTTTGATACAGTAACATGTAAATTATTTTACCTCAGTTTATTTTCCCTTGTTTGCTTCCTAATGAATTAACTGCTTATTATCAAAATATAGTTTAAGAAAGCCAAAGAGAAATTTTAGAATTTTAGAATATCTTGCTACTGTAGAAATATTTTCAAGAGAAGCAAGACACTACATTATTTTACTATATTAAACTTGTTACTATTAAAGTGTCTAATGTTATATTTTCTTACTGCAGAAATATCTTCAAGAGAAGCAAGACACTATATTATTTTATTATATTAAATTTGTTACTATTAAAGAGTCTAATATTATATATACTACTACAGAAATATTTTCAAGACAAGGAAAACACTATATTATTTTAGTATATTAAACTTGTTACTATTAAAGTGTCTAATGTTATATTTTCCTACTGCAGAAATATCTTCAAGAGAAGCAAGGTACTATATTATTTTACTATATTAAACTTGTTACTATTAAAGTGTCTAATGTTATATTTTCCTACTGCAGAAATATCTTCAAGAGAAGCAAGGTACTATATTATTTTAGTATATTAAACTTGTAAATATTTACAAGAGAAGCAAGACACTATATTATTTTACTATATTAAATTTGTTTTATATCTATTATTTTTCCTCTATTCTTTGTACTTTAACATAGCAACGTGTAACCCATTTTGTCCAATTTTATTTATCATTGCTGGATTTTTGATCAATTAGGTGCCTATTATTCTATATTATCGTATATTGCGTTGTACATTAATGGCTAACTTTACAATTCATTGTTACAGAAATATCTGCAAGAGGAAGGGGGCATAATATTACCATGAAACATTGTTACAAATTATAACCCAATTACATTCACTCCTCGTATGCTCTTATCATTGCCACCATGCTTTTCAATCGTTGTATCATCGTAATCGAATGAACGCGGAAATTGCTCGATCATCACAGCCACGGGAATCAAATATAATTACTTTTGATAATCGATAATCAAATACGCAAATAAATCAATTATTAATTGCGTAACAACGTATAACAGTGCCGACAACTGTGGTTACTGTACTTACGTTAATACGTGTGCCACGTTTCACCACCATAAAATCACAATTTCCTAATTGTGATATATTTCGAAATGATGACGTAATTGCAAACGAATTTCGACGAAAGTCAGATCGCGACAGGGAACATTATGTTTCCATTTCTACTAGAACGTTGTTTCTGTATCTGCTTGACAAATTACAAGTTTTAAGAGTTTCATTATTATCACACAATGGCGGACAGAAGAAAATTTGACGGTTAAAAAGTTCCAGAGAAGATCATAATTTTACAAAATCAAGCTATACTCGACGTTCAAACGATACAATTAATAAATACAATATAATATTGGATTGGCAACTAAGTGATTGGGGTTAGGTTATTTTATAGGTTAGGTTAGGTTATATAATATTCGGTTGGCAACTAAGTGATTGCGGATTTTGTCATTAGGTGGCAATGGCAAGATCCGCAATCACTTAGTTGCCAACCCAATATATTGCAAATCGCGCGATTGTTATCGAAATGATACGAAATTGTTTCCACGTTTCTGAAATGTTTCGCTTTTATAAAGCGGCGATATAAACAGTTCTTTTCTGTATAAAAAATACTTCATAAAAATTGCCACCACTCATAGTGTGCCAATCCGTAAACTGTCTTTTATCTGTCACTGTAGACTTCATAATTATGACATAAAATTTACTATCGTAATTGCATTGAAACAGTGACAAGATCTGCTTTGTTCATTGTCTGCAGCTTTGTCCTTAATTTATTTCAATTTACACATATTTAACTGATTTATTTATACGTATATGTACCTACGTATGTATTGGCTTGGCAACTAAGTGATTGCGGATTTTATCATTACCACCCAATGACAAAACCCGCAATCACTTAGTTGCCAAGCCAATATTTCAGTCTGTTCGTTTAACGCACGACTTATCGAATCAGCTCGAAGCGTTTCTACGTTTCTTGCGCGTTTAGAATGATTCTGGCGCGTTTCTTGCACAATTCTAAGCAAGTTAAGATTATCAACGAATTTATCGAAAATTGTATGCAACATGTTCGATAATCAATTTCGATGTTACAGCAAATATGTATATATAGAATTCTTTGATAAAGCTACTTGACGTTTGAAAGAGAATCTAAGACGTTTGTATTTGTATGCCTTCGCAGTATACATTCCACAGAATATAAAATATAAATTTATCGATTTTGTTGAAATTAAATCGTTCGATGAAATAGAATATGAAGCTTGTAATATCGACGATAACTCAAGGTTTCCAATCAAAGGTTAATGATCAGACGCGCGCACACTTACACCGAGATGAAAGACAGCCATTTTTAACGCATGATGTGAAAACAAGGCCATGCGGGCTGTATATTCTGTGTGAATACTTTGTGCCGCTTTCAAGCGTTAAATCCACCTCTCTTGAAATAGAATTCGTCCCAAAAGATCCTTCTTACTCGCTCCTTTCCTGGCGATATTAACTGAATTCGTTTTACGTCGCGGGTTTCTTGAAATCCGGTCCAAGTAAGCGGAATATCACGAATATCCTATCTGATTTCAACATTTTTGACAGGCCAGTTCCTGGTGTACTACATACGTGAAATATGGCGTGGAGCTTTCGAAATTTCGTTGCTATTTGTAGCGCGCAGCTATGAAAGCAGAGTTAAAACGAGATAAACAGCGTTACTTTAAAAAAAACCAATGGAATTTCAATTATATTCTTAGCAACAATTAAGTTGAATTCGACTGCAAATACATACCGTCGATTTAAACGGAAATAATCAGTGAAACCTACTTAAGCAGTTAGCTGCTTGTGACGAGTATACTCGTCACGAAGAAATGGCAATATTTTGCCGTACAACGAGACCTGGCAATAATCAAATTTCACAATAAAGTAGTCCTTTCGTCACAACTTAATTTTATATCAAAACTCTGTGTTTGACGAGTATACTCGTCACGAAGAAATGGCAATATTTTGCCTTACGACGAGACCTGTCAGTGATCAAATTTCACAATAAAACAGTCCCTTCGTTGCAACTTAATTTTATATTATGACAGCCATACATACCCTGTGTTTGACGAGTATACTCGTCACGCGTATAAAGTAGTTACCATTTCCTGTTAAAATTGCAGTTTAAAAATTGCATTTGCAATTGCAAAAACAGTCATTTCGTTACAAGTTAATTCTACCTTGTGACAGCCGCACGCGCTCTGTGTGTTTGACGAGTATACTCGTCGTCGCTTACTTTCTCCCACACATTTTTGCTGCACGCTCTTGAAAAACAGGTTGCAACAGACAACTAGTAAAAAGCCTCGTACCAAAAATGGCGATCGAGGAGTTTTTCACCGATGGCCATTTCCAATTCAACACGAAAACAGATCGATCGATCGGTGGACACCGCGCGGCGTATTCGCTCGGATCGGCGGAGAAGGGCAAATCGGCGCCTTTAAATTCGAATTAACGTGCACAGCCTTGACGATGCTCTCTGCAGGAAATTATATCGACGCGATGTGGTTTGTCGTCGCAATAGTGTTTTTAGGCCAGTAGCTATCGTGAGTCACGTCTCATGACGTAACGCGGATGGTCTTTTATGGTTAAGAATCGAGCGACACCGACCGACTTCATCGTCGTTCGTTTTCGATATATTCGTCGAACGATGGAAACTCGTTCGTGTCATCGCTGGCTGCAATTAGAAGCCTCCTTAGCTCGTTTAGGGAGAAAGCAGCGGCCAGTGCATCTCGTCGATCGACCACCATATACACGCACGTTTCGTTCTCCGATCTCCGCTCGGTCGATCATCGTCGAAGGTCTACGTCGAACCGTGTCATTGGGTTGACGAAAGCAGCAGAGTTCTGCTGAGATATTCATCGGGTTGGCAACTAAATGATCGCGGATTTTGTCGATACCAGCTAATGGCAAAATCCGCAATCACTTGGTTGCCACGCGTTTGCGATCCAAAGACTAAAAGCTAAGCGATAGATAAAGCGCGAAGAAACTCTAACGCCATAAGAGCTTCCTCGCGAGTCGAGCGAGTTGACAAATTACGAATTGCAGGTTACAGACTTGCATTTTACGATTTTTGCAATTTTACTATTCTACGTCGAATAGGATGGCGGCTTGTAATTTGTACAAATTTGATTGTACAATTTCTTAATATTAATAACTCTGCACGTTTGGCTCGAAAAATTCCATTAATAAAGTTAATGGAATTGCGCTAGATGGTAGGCATCCGGCGAATGTTAGAACGTGTGACTGGTTTCTTTGACACGCATCGGGAACACGCACGTGTTTCTCAGAAAATTTAAGTCGATTTTTGTGCGTGTTAATTATAACGATGCGTACACTTCGTCGCAGAAGTTCTGTCTATTTCAGATATTTCTCTGTTATTTCGAATGTCATCTGCTTAGAAAATGGAACTATAGTGGTTTTAACGCTTTTAACTGTCCTCGGAGATCTGAAGCATTTTTCATGTTCACCGCCCTGTACATCTTTTAGATATTCGAATACGAAGCAGAAAAATAGCGTTTGCGATGGCATGAGTTCTTTTCAGTTAATTTGATTAAAAGTCAGAGGTCGTACAGTTGCTTCGAAGTTGCGTAACATCGTTAGAAAAATTAGTTCTTATTGAGAGTCCGGTTAGCAAACGTCACACAACTACATTCTCTGCGACAACGCGCATTTTAGGGATTGGATTTTGCAGGAATATCGAATAGACTGCAACAGAGGCAGCTTTCTGGATTTTTTCCAGATTGATTGGTATTTCGTTTAGAGAGGTGGAAAATTCGTTTTTCCTTTGCGAACAGAAAAGCTCAATACCGAGGATGAAGCATAGGATACGTTGCAAGGATATTTTAATAACAAATAGGAAAAATTCTACATGCAGTGGAAGGAATAAAATTTCGGATAAAAAGTGTAGAATAGTCGGA
The DNA here is from genome assembly GCA_014737535.1 of Bombus cullumanus. Lineage (NCBI taxonomy): Eukaryota > Metazoa > Arthropoda > Insecta > Hymenoptera > Apidae > Bombus > Bombus cullumanus. Next base: position 2,304,920 of record JACXIX010000010.1, on the reverse strand, counting down.
AGAAACGACCATAAGTTAATTAATTGATAGGAATTTTCAGAATACTAATCGTTTGATCTACGCTTCTTTCACCTTATTTTCCCCATTAAGCGAATTAAGCGAAGATTCTCTACTCTTCTTCGCTTATCGACATTTAAAATAATCGAATTCTATCGTTCAATCCTTAATCAGTTAGTTGTTTTCGACGAGTATACTCGTCACGCGTAAAAAGTAGTTGCAATTTGCTGTTACAATTCTATATTGTAACTATATTATAACAGTCAAGTGTTTGACGAATATACTCGTCATCGCTTACTTTCTGCCACACATCGTGGTGCTTGACGAGTATACTCGTCGTCGCTTACTTTTTTCCACACACTGTGGTGCCTGACGAATATACTCGCCATCGCTTACTTTCTGCCACACACTGTGGTGCTTGACGAGTACAGTCGTCATCGCTTACTTTCGTGGTGCTTGACGAGTATACTCGTTATCGTTTACTTTCTGTCACACACTGTGGTGCTTGACGAGTATACTCGTCATCGCTTACTTTCTGTCACACATTTTAGGTACACCCTTTCCAAAATTTGTAAAGAAATCGCAACAGCCAACTGGTTATGGAAGCATATCAAGTATAAACACACGTCGCAGTTCTAGAAACATTTACCGAATGTCCAGCTGGACAAATTGTAAAGTACAAATTGAATAAAAAAAAAAACACGTCACAACATTCGCACCGAGCCGACCAATTCCATCGAAACTTCAAACTTGGCCCACTGAGAAAAATAAACGTGGGAACTCGCGCAACGATTCTAAACACGACACTGTCTTAAATTTTGATCATTTCATATCTACCACGACAGGTAAAGATCGATGATTTGCATATTGTCGCAAGGGCCAAGACTAAATTTAAATTCACAGACTCCGAGGCGATTTCAGGTCGAACGAGTAGGTTGGAAATTTGGGCAACGTCGGCGTATAACGAGCGTAGGTTTACAGATTTTTTCTGTGCATCGTGGGAGGAAATTCGAAGGCGAAGATGAGAACACCGCAGCCTTTAAATCCAACCGTCTAAACCAGAACGTCTGCTGACCCAGGTATTCCACCATGTTCCACTCGTCTTATTGCCGGGATTATTTATAGTTTTACTAAAACTTACTTCGCTAGGATTACCATACGCTACTCCCATGAGTATGGTTAGGCCAGGTACACGACTTCATTTCTATAATTAAACGTGCGTGAACGCGAGGCCACTTGCGATGGAATTCGACCAGGCCGCTTACAGTCCAATTCTCAGGTGTGCTCGAGATATTAACGCGTCAGTGCAAAATGATCATTCGGAATACACCGGGCACGCGGCAGCTCGTTTCTAATTCGTCGTGGTCGATTTTAACCCGTCGATTCTAAAGATGATCGCGGCGTGCCAGTACTTTCGTACGAGACACGTTTCGAGGATCGCGCGAGAAAAACCCAACGAGTGGAATCGATCGTCTCCAGTTCGTTGATTTTTATGCCACGTATAGTGCGTTCTGTTAGGTTGCAACTAGTTACCGTCACGAAGGACATAACCTAACAAACACGAAGATGGTATCCCGCTGGGAGTGGCCACCCACATGATAACCAAACAGTTAAAAAATTCTACCAAATGTACAAATTGGACAAATTGAGAATGTAAAGAAAAAAATAAAAAAAAAAACTTAGTTGCCAATAAGATGAATACAATAAGACTGCAACAGTATGCTGTGCATCTTCGTTGAAATGTTCGATGGAGAAGTGACCCGATGCGGAAACCTACCTTTGTCATGAATTTTTCTTGTCGAATTCATCAAATTGTATAATTACACGGTTCCATAGCTTCCTTGGAATTTTCACGAAGACGCGACTTGACGCGGAAATCTACATTTATCGTCGAACTCTTCCTATTCAATTTGTCGACCCCCATCCGCTCGAAATAATCCGCGAAACAAGTCAATGTCTAAATTGTTTTTTTTTTTATTTAAAACTTTGCATTCACAATTTGTCCAATTTGGACATTTGGTGGAATTTTTCAGCTGTTTGATTATCATGTGGGTGGCTAACCCCAGCGGGGTACCATCTTCGTATTTGTTAGGTTATATCCTTTGTGGCACAAAGGATATAACCTAAAAAACAAGCTGGAAGATGGAACCCCGCTGGGGTTAACCATCCACGTGCTATATTTATTTTCTAAGCTATAACATTTTACCAAATGTCCTACTGGACAAATTGTAAAATTTAAATAAATAAATAAATAAATAAAAATATCCTTTGTGAGATCTTTTCGGTCTTCTTTCTATGCTTGTGTGTCTAAATTGAAATCAAACCATAACAGAATGCCGAATTCTAACGTGCACAGATTGAAACGAGATGTAACAATGAATATTTTCTGTGTTTTAATCGATTTGACGAATAACCGAATATTGAACTTGGCATAAAATTATATTCAGATTCAGTCGTTCGTTCAAACTTGATCAATTCTCGTGAAACTTATTGGGTCGGCAACTAAGTGATTGCGGATTTTGTCAATGCCACCCAATTGCAAAATCCGCAATCACTTAGTTGCCAAACAATATCACTTATCGACCGTAGGTAATTTTTCACAGAACACATTGTCGCGTGTAACGTAGTGTGCATTGTACCAGGCACGACGATTAACGTTAACCGGACGAGATTTCGAGACAGCAGCGGCTAAAAACCACGATTTACAGTGTTCGACTAGCGAAAGCACGTAGAACGTAAACGCAGCAGCCGTGCTCCGCATGTACAATTAGCCACGCATTCGCACATGGCACGCACGTGTTTGCTTGAAGCGACCAGAAAACACTGTTGCTCGGTGCACACCAGCGTTAATCCTATTTTCCCGCCGCTAATTGATACGGCACCCTAATCGATTGCTAATCCTGTTCGCTTACTACGATCATTGTCATGGAAATCTGTCCGATCTAACCGCCAAAGGTATTCTAATTAACCGGCGAAGAAGATTTCAGCTACGCGTACGTAAAAGAGTGAGCGACTGTTCGAATATTCGAACGCTTGTAAACGAACGCGTTTTACGAGCAGGACAAAAGAGTTAGGCCGAGTGTAACACGTTGAATGTGTCAACACGTACGATGGATTAATACGAGGAACGAGCGCGTGTGGATAGTACGTGACAGCAAAGATTATTCGACACATTGAGAATAAATTTCTTTGCTGGTGGACACAAGTGAAAAGAACGAGCAGTTTTTGTTCGATGAACGAGCGATATTCTTCTCTTTCGTTTGGTCTTTTAGCAGTTCGATGTGAATAATAGACGCGTCTTGATGGGATGAGAATTAGTTAAAATTGAATAATTATTTGTAGCAACAAGAATTACCGCTTTTTAAAAAAATTATTGCTTAATAATTAAATTAAATAAATAATTAAAATTAATAAACATGGTGCTAGGTTGCTTCATCTGGCAATGTTTGTACAAACACGGAAGCTGATTTGTCAAATGCTACGGTCTTTTTACGTTCAGTCGTTCTGTAGCTGTCGTGGCATACGTTTCTCTGCATTGAACACGTTATTTCCTTGTAAAACGAAAGAAACTTTTCGGACAACCTACTATAATGTAATAGAACTATAATGGAAGCAACATTTCTTTATTTAGAAGCAACTTTTCCTTACCGACTTAATTAACTGCGATACAAATATTAGAAAATAAAAATAACGGTGAAAACAATCAACTGAGTTTGTAAAAAGAAATACGTTACACAGAAAATGAGCAATGTAGCAAATAATCCAATTTTTCTTCATAAAAATAGACAATAGTTTTAACGTGGCAATACCACTAAATAACAAACTTTTATCTCTTCTTACTAAAATTTGGAGTTTTTACAGTAAATGTTTCATAGTAAGCAATCTTTCATAGACGCGTCGAAACAAAGTTTCTCTGCAACGCGTATACTCGTCAAACGCACTTAACACTTCACCGACCGCTAGCGATTCAACAGCACACGCACGTCCGACCGGCATCTCAGGCGCAGATTCTTCCTGGCGCCGGCTCCGTTTCGCTTTAGACTGTCCAATACCATTCTTTTCGTTCATCGCGAACGGTACGTTCTCCAAATTGGTATGAAACTGTGGCAGCTTACAAAGCAACGCAACTGACGCAACTGAGCAAAGTATTTTAGTACTAAATAACAAATTACTGCTCAAATAATGAAAAACATTATCGACGACAAAAAGCCGATTAATAGGCTATCGGTCGATAAGCATCGGCGACAAAAAACCGATTAATAGGCTATCAGCCGGTAAGCATCGGCGACAAAAAACCGATTAATCGGCTATCGATCGACAAAGTGTTAAACTGGCTAATTTGACCAAAGGAATAAAAAAAATATCAAAAGTTTCCAGCAGTTGCAATTCGACGACCGAGGAAGTGTACACGCAACTGCGATTGAACAGGCCAGTGAACAAAGGAAAATTCGTGGAAAGTTTATACGAAACTCGCGATGATGATGATGATTTAACGGTTGGTCGTTCGACACGTAACGCGTGCAATTACTTAGGTAGCCGCGTCCCGAGATGGCTTGGTCATCCCAGGCAGCCAGCCTTCCTATCTTTCATCATGGCCCGAGCACAAAGCAGACGTGTGGCAGACGCGATTCTCTTCGGTGGCGCGCGCCGGACGTAGCTCTCCGGTTCTTTTCAGCCTCGCGTTCCCCTCCCGTTCCCCTCGTGCTCGTTGCATCGTCTTTAATTAACCGCCATGCGATGCGATGCGATGCGATGCGATACTTAGGCGGCTCGCTTTGTCCACTTCGGCGATTAAACGCGTGCGCGCACGCGCTCGTGATATACCGCGCGACTATATCGCGGTATATCGCAGGTGCACTGTCGTCCGCAAGTATCGGCTCGCGCCACGAGTAACGCGTTTTTCCAGGAACGACAGATGCTTCGGTCCACAAGTTCGGTCTTAAGTTAGCAAAATTTACCGAATGTCCAGCTGGACAAATTGTAAAGTACAAATTAAATAATAATAATAATAATAATAAAAACAAGTTCGGTCGTTACCATCGCAGTTTTATGAGATTCGGACAGAAGAATTAACCTTTTGCACTTTGCACTGGGAATTTTATTTCAATTTCGTTACCAGCAGCTGCCAACGTTAAATTTACTTTAACTAAAAAATAAGACGATTTAAATAAATAGAGGAAGAAAGAAATTCACTTAAATACCAGTTTCATTCAAACTATTGCTGTATTTTCTAATTTTTAAGGGGGGGGGTGGGCTAAGGTTAATTCGTACAAAATTAATTAGGGAAATTGAGCGAAATTTTGCGGCTAATTTTCCCTTCAAAGTGTTCCAAAAAAGTGAAAAATTGAAATTTCGAAAAACCCTCCCAGCGTTACCCGGGGAAGACTGTTACCTAACGAATGAACTTTGACTTTTTGATTTCAGATGATCCAGCACCGAGTTATGAGCAATTCTACATTTTTCCGAGACACGTCCGAATAATTGCCGCCATTGCCGTATTTTTTAATGTTTCTCCGTGAAAATTTCATACAATATTCCTCGAATGTCATACTTTAACGTACTATTGGTTTTAACAAAGAGATTTTAACTGTGTCGTTACAAAAAATTCACGAAGACATGCCTTATTTTGTACGAATTAACCTTAGCCACCCCCCCCCCCGAGGCGTATGATATATATTGAAACAATTTCCAGGATGCAATGCTGCTTTTCTAGGACATCTATCGATTTGCACATGAAAGAATGTCGAGTGGGACTCGATAAAGGAGCTGCTGAGATAAAAACTGATGTCGAGTCACATTCGGCATAGAGTGCAAAGTTATTAGATGGGACAGCGACTTGTAAAAAATGCAACAAGATTCATCACAATGATAATTACAATTGGTAATAAAGTAAAAATAGAATAAACAAGAATGAAAGTAGTCGGTTAGTTTCCGTCAAATTAACGTAGCGTAGACCAACGACCGCGTTACTTGTGGGACGTGTCGATGTATTTTCGACGCCTTCGAGTTATCGCAAATTAACGCGAACACGATGGGACCCGATTCAACGCGGCAGATACGTTCCACGTTATAGGAATTGCTTGCCGTATGGAATTCGCAACGCAGAAGGATCAAACTGAAGTGAGAAGTTTCTCTTAACCCACGGATGTGATTACGGGTCTTAAATGACCCACAGTCTTACTTTGCAGAGACACGTCTTCGAGACGTCGGTTATAATGGAATCTACGTGTGCAATTTACCATTCATTCCAAGTGTCCTTTTTTTATAATGTCTGATGATTACGCTGCTAAGAATCCCGTCAGTTCGCGTCTGACAACTCTCTAAAGTCACAGTAACGCGCCGTGTTTAGCCAAGTGTGCGACAAAGACGAGCTTCTTGATGCAACGACGTATTTTATTTGCGTGCAAATTTTACACACTCTTGTGCGTTTACTATGGAGGAACTGATTTGAAATCGTGATCATATTTTGTCACATGTAAATCGACATATAAAAAGATAATGAAAGATTGTTCTACCTGAGTCTACGAGTAAATTGATTTTCTCGTATAATCGCGTCATTTTCCTTATTCAGGAGCTGCTCTTCTTGATGAAAAATTGAAGTAGATATCGTTTCTTCCGCGTGCACCAGCAAACTATGTATTTCCTCGGAGTAATACGCCTCGAAAGTAAATGTCTCAAATTTAATGTAAAGGAGTTATAGCTTGTTTTCGTAGAAATAATTTTTCTCGAAACGTACAGTGGGAATGATTTTTTTTCTTTTTTTTTGAGAGTGATGTCACTTAGTTTGTTAACCCTGTTTTAGCAAAACACATATTCGACGTTCGGACTACATTGGCGAATTTTTCCGATTCGATATCAGTGATATTTTTTGAACGACAGCTATTCGAAAATCGAACAGGTCTCGGGTGATGCAGTGTGACAACCGAGATTCGTGAAACAAGTGTGACAATTGAGGGTTAATACAATGGAAACCACCTTCATTGTTGTGTATTTTCTGTTCAATGTTGGCATGTTCGAGCGATTCGAATGTATGTTTTTTTTTAGCACATTTTAAAAATTTGTATAGATTTTTTAAACGTCTGTTATTTGTCACGGATAAATGAAATTACAGATAAATTATAATGCAGGTATAAAGGATGAACAACGAAAAATTATTCTTCAGTCGAAATTTGGAAAATGTAATAAGAATATCAGTGACTTGATCGAATTCTAATAATATAAACAGGATTTGCACTGCATTTTCATAGTGTCAAATTTTTGTAGTCATATGACACTGCTACTGAATGATACGAAATTTCAAAATTGGATCTAAAGGTAACAAATGTACAAAATAGCCTGTCAATACCTTTTGTAGTCATACGAAACTGCTATGAAAATTGCATCTAATTAATTAGTAGAACAATATGGTAAGAAATGTGCAAAATAGCCTGCCAATACCTTTTGTAGTCACATGAAACTGCTACTAAATTATATGAAATTTACATATGTAATAATAAGGCACAATAAGGTGCCAATACTCCTTGTAGTCATACGAAACTACTGTGGAAATTACATCTAATTAATTAGTAGAATAATAAGGTAATAAATATACAAAATAGCCTGCCAATACCTTTTGTAGTCATATGAAACTGCTATTAAATTATATGAAATTTACATATGTAATAAATATGCAGAATAACGTGCCAATACTCCTTGTAGTCATACGGAACTATTACAAAAATTGGATCTAATTAATTAGTAGAACAATAAAATAACAAATATACAGAATAGCCTGTCAATACCTTTTGTAGTCATATGAAACTGCTACTAAATTATATGAAATTTACATACATAATAAATATGCAGAATAACGTGCAAATACTCCTTGAAGTCATACGAAACTACTATGGAAATTACATCTAATTAATTAGTAGAATAATAAAGTAACAAATATACAAAACAGCCTGTCAATACCTTTTTGTAGTCACGTGAAACTACTACTGAATGATACGAAATTAAAGAATTTCACAAATACGCAGAATAGCATCCCAATACTCCTCGTAGTCACATGAAACTACTATGGAAATTACATCTAATTAATTACTAGAACAATAAAGTAACAAATATACAAAACAGCCTGTCAGTACCTTTTTGTAGTCACGTGAAACTACTACTGAATGATACCAAATTAAAGAATTTCACAAATACGCAGAATAGCATCCCAATACTCCTCGTAGTCACATGAAACTACTATGAAAATTACATCTAATTAATTAGTACAATAATAAAGGAATAAATATACCAAAAAGCGTGTCAATACCTTTCTGTAGTCACGTGAAACTACTATTAAATGATACGAAATTAACAAATTTCACAAATATGCAGAACAGTGTGCCTATACTACTTATAGTCATACGAAACTACTATGAAAATTCCATCTGATTAATTAATAGAACAATACGGTAACAAATGCACAAAATAGCCTGTCAATACTTTTTGTAGTCATACGAAACTACTATGAAAATCACTAAGTGATTAGTAGAACAATAAAGTAACAAATATACAAAATAGCCTGTCAATACCTTTTTGTAGTCACGTGAAACTACTACTAGATGATACGAAATTAACAAATTTCACAAATATACAGAACACTATTCCAATACTACTTATAGTCATACGAAACTACTATGAAAATTGGATCTAATTAATTAGTAGAACAACAAAGTAACAAATATAGAAAATAGCCTGTCAATACCTTTTTGTAGTCACGTGAAACTACTACTGAATGATACGAAATTAACAAATTTCACAAATATACAGAACACTATTCCAATACTACTTATAGTCATACGAAACTACTATGAAAATTGGATCTAATTAATTAGTAGAACAATAGAGTAACAAATGTACAAAATAACCTGTCAATACCTTTTGTAGCGCTATAAAACTACTACTAAATGATACCAAAATTTAGGCACTTGCTTTCTGTAGACACTGAATATTCTTGAACTCTCTCGGAGTTCACGTGCTCACGAATGTTAATCGCGCGAATCCGCTCGAGAGGATCGTTGAAACGAGCGTGAGTCATTTGGCTTCTTTCGTACAGACGTTTCTGTACAAGGGTGGCGAAGGATGGCGCGTACTCTGTTTATCGTTTGTCTGGACTATACTATGATTTGTTATATCAGGCTGGTCTCCAACAGTTCCTTGTTTTTCTTCCTTAAAAAGGAAAGAAATCGATTGAACCGTAGAGGGAAAGAAAAAACAACGAGAAATCCGATAAAATGCTTTTATCGACAAACTGTCGACGTTTCATGTTTTAATCTGTTAAAGCAACGTTTTAATTACAACATGTAACTATATTCGTTCATGAACTTTATATTGGCTAGCAACCATACGCTGTTTTATTAAAGTATTTCAGCACATATCATGAAGCAAATTTTTATGGATATATGAGAAACTTTTTCCAACTTCATTAACGTTTTAGTGGAACACGATTATTATGGTTACGAGGCTAAAGTTTGGAACAAATTTGAATATGGACATAGCGGATACAAGATATTTACCGCGGACACGTATTTTCTAGAGATCGTAAAATCATTTCCCACAGCATGAATAATCATTTTAACCGTGTGATTACCAACCAGATCTAAATATTATCTCACTCATTAATCGATGTGCTTATTATTCGAAATAAATATATCGTAAATTCGGTGTACAGTATGTCCATATTAAGTGCATACACGTGACTATTTCTCGAAGTATCAGAAACACGAAGAAATGTTTTTCGACTTCATCAAGATGCAAACTCGATAAGACATTTCGATTGTTTAAAAATATTCTTAACATGAAGAGATTTCAACACCAACGTATAACTTTCCTAAATGGAACTATACGTTTTTTCGTGTATCATTTGTTACATTTTACAATTCTCTAGAAAAAAAGTATTAAGACACAAGAACAATGATTAGTTTAAAACATTTCGCCTATATTTTAAAGTTATATTTTAAAGTTAAAGTATCATTCAAACTAGCCACTCTTCGACCTCAACATCAAGTACCTTAACGTCTTCCTCTTGAGAATAGAAATGGTGTTTAAAAAAAAAACACATCGTTCCACTAAAAGAAGTTACGTTCCCATTGAAATCTCCTTAAACAAGAATTAAAAAAAAAAAAAAAGAAAAGAAAATTGAAGCATCTTATTAAGTTTCCCCTATGAAGTCAAGCAACTTTCAGCCGAAACTTTTTTCCCCGTTTCAGACGCTTACAGAAATAACCACGCGTATACATTTCAAACGGATGTGCCGTACATTTTAGGATTCTTTCTTTTTTAATTCATCAATACGATCATGTTAGTCGCGTGAGCGAAATTTGACAATTTTTTCTCCAACACGCGTAATAAATTCATAGAAAGAATTTTCTTAGTGTTCGTACTGTATGTGTATGTACTTGTCTCTTTGTTTGTAGCGTAACGTCACTCGTCATTTTGAAGATGACATTTCAGCGATTTTCTTGAATAAAACGGCCTTAGCCGTGAAATTTGTGAAATTGTAGAAAATTTCAGAAAAATTTTCGTTATATCCGTCTTGGTTGCAAAATTAGCTGCATCGTCTATCGTCGGATATTTGATTGAACATACAAAAATTGCTCGAATTTCTACACAGTTTCGATAGTTTCAACGGATTAATTCGACTCGAGAAACCTGGTTTTCAATACAAAATTTATTGTATCGTATAATACGACGTGATAATAAATTTGATTTTATAGCGTACGAAGAGAATTATGCTCAGGTAGGAGCATGAAACACAGGTAATTTAGGTGAAACACGGATTCAGCCCTAAAGGCTGTTCCACTATCGAATCCCAATAATAAATTATATGTTTACAACTGGTATCATAACTATGATTTCGAGCATTTAAATAAAAATTCTTAATTCGTAATAGCAATTTATATTTCCACTTGATAGAAAACTAAATTAACAAAAATTAATTAAACGGTCAATAACAGAAAATATTTTTGTAATAAAATAAACTTTCATTTTGGCTGTACTTTCCATTATTATTATTATTCATGTATTTAATATATTATTTATTTTATTCATCTTTCCATATATTTATCGTACCTGGTTTACCATCGATCTTTAATTAACTAATTGCACGTTTAATTAATCTATTCTACCGTGTTCCAACTTTGTTGCTATCTGAGCTTATCTTTGACCTTGTTTATCTTTCCCAGTGATTTCAATTCTCTCAGATAGAGATTGTTATCAGTCGTGTGCGATATTTCAACGTTTTGCACTTGACACCGTGTAAAATCAGCGAGTAACCCGATGCTAACGTGCTCAGCCATTGAAAAGATCGTAATGCGAGGAATTGATAAAGAGCTTAGCGCTTTGGCACATACACATTCGGTTTTTGCAAATCTGTTCGAAAGGATCAGAGGAATGTAACGATTAGAGTGAAAACAGAGGTTTGTGCATTCATGGGAAATTTAAAGGAATAACAACAATGCGCACAGTGTATACGCACACGATATGCATAATAATATTTGCGCATATCTGTTCATGTTTCTGCTTAGATTTCGCTTCTTCAATTCGATTCACGAACGTAGGAATTTGCATAAAAGTCTAATAATAACAACATTAGGAAGCATGCGCATAATATGCAAATGTACGGTATGCTAATTATCAACTGGCCGTAATCTCCGTGTTCTGTGTACTATCGTCAAGATTCTCCGCTGAAATTTCTCTATATCTCAGAATAAGTTTTCACCATCGGCTGCTGTGATTTCGGTCATTGAGTCGTAGATGATTTAAAGACCGATTCCGGACGAGTTTATTGACATTAAGGCGTTTCGTTGCAATTCCAAGATTACGTGGTACGCGATGAACGTTTCGAAAATAAAAGCTCACACGACGAGGACTGAGCTTAAATGGTAAGTTTCACTAATTCAATTCCATTGGGTTGGCAACTAAGTGATTGGGGTTAGGTCATTTAATAGGTTAGGTTAGGTTATGTAATATTGGATTGGCAACTAAGTGATTGCGGGTTTTGCCAATACCGCCTAATGTCAAAACACGCAATCACTTAGTTGCCAACCCAATAAGTCACTGAAATTGAAAATTAATTTTCTAGCTGGTTTTATAGAAACGTGGTTAGTAACAATTATGACGCTGATTAACAAGGGAGATTATTAAAGCCATAACTGTCATTGAAAAAAAGAAAAAAGCGATACACAGTCTGAGAGAATTGTTCAAGGGAATTGGAGCGCACCGATAGCTCGTAGATTCGTTCGCGTATAATAAGTGTACACGAAACGTGATGTGTTCTATATACATTTTATGCAAATGGAACGACGTTTTTAGTAGAAAGTTTCATTCTCTTGGTAAATAAATTAGACCGGCTGTTATCTTGGAATTTCAGGTAATAAAGATATTATTAGGATGCATACGAAATGTAATCAGATATTTCTTACAGTGGCAGGAAATATTTCTTTCCCCGTATAAAATATCGCACAACACTTTCCACATTTGTCACTTTGAAATATTCACTAGTAATAAAGAAAGTGTATTGTTAATATTAATTTATCAATAGCGAAGTGAAGTTTTCAATGGTCATTTATAATCAACATCTAAGATTGATTATTATATCATACTGTATTCTATTGTATTTATTTATTTATTTATTTGTATCGCATTATATCTATATTGTATAGAATATAATTATCGAATGGAAGTATCAAAGGTTGATATCCTATATATCGCGTAATTAATATTTGCAATGTAATAATCAACCTGAAAGCTTGCTATTGTACACGTTAATTAATATTTATGTAATGCAATAATCAAATATAAAAGTTGATACTGTATACGTTGTATATAACAATCAATCTTACAGGTTGATATTGTGTGTATTAATTAAACAGTTGATACTGTACCATAAAAGTTGATACTGTATACGTTGTATACAATAATCAACTTGTAAGGTTGATATTTTACACGTTAATTAATATTTATATAATGCAATAATCAAACATAAAAGTTGATACTGTATACGTTGTATATAACAATCAACCTTACAGGTTGATATTGTGTGTATTAATTAATCAGTTGATACTGTATACATTGTATACAACAATCAACCTGTAAGGTTCATATTGTATACGTTAATTAATATATATAATACAATAAATAATCAAACATAAAAGTTGATACTGTATACGTTGTATATAACAATCAACCTTACAGGTTGATATTGTGTGTATTAATTAATCAGTTGATACTGTACCATAAAAGTTGATACTGTATACATTGTATACAACAATCAACTTGTAAGGTTGATATTGTACATGTTAATTAATATTTATATAATGCAATAATCAAACATAAAAGTTGATACTGTATACGTTGTATATAGAAATTAACCTTACAGGTTGATATTGTGTGTATTAATTAATCAGTTGATATTGTGCCATAAAAGTTGATAGTGTATACATTGTATACAACAATCAACTTTACAGGTTGATATTGTACACGTTAATTAATATATATAATACAATAAATAATCAAACATAAAAGTTGATACTGTATACGTTGTATATAACAATCAACCTCACAGGTTGATATTGTGTGTATTAATTAAACAGTTGATACTGTACCATAGAAGTTGATAGTGTATACATTGTATACAACAATCAACCTTACAGGTTGATATTGTACACGTTAATCAATCTTGTATAATTAATATATATGTAATACAATAATCAAACATAAAAGTTGATAGTGTATACATTATATACAACAGTCAACCTTACATGTTGATATTGTGTGCACTAATTAATCAGTTAATATACACAATATAATCATCAATCATAAAGACATATACTGTATATATTAATTATAAATGTGTGAACTTTTGTCCCAAATTTCTTTCAAAGCAGAAGTTTCGAGCTTCAATAATTCTTCAATTTTTCTGCAAATATGTATTTGCTTATAATTGCGTCTCGTTCACAGAGATCTTTATCTGCATCAAATGTGCCGTTAAAATCAATGATTATAGGTAGAATATATTACGTGTCGTAATTTGCGATCAACTAAACCCAGACTCGTCTCTGAGAACAACGTAAGTGCATTTACAATATGCGTTCACGAAGATCGCCCGAGTGAATTGGAGTGCAGGAACGACACGATCAGCGCATTGCACAGCCATTTACAGACCTGTACTCGCATCGTTCCGTGTAGTGGACATTTCCAAAAAAAAAAAAAAAAAAAAAAGAAACACTCCACTATAATAAATAGTCCACTATAGTATTCAACAAAGACAGACACTCCACAAAGACGTGCAAACCTTCTCTGCAGTTCTCAGATGAATACCCCAGCTATTGTTCAAATATCTCGTTTGTGTCATTCGTTTTCTTCGTTTCTTAGTTTAACCAGAAATATTGTGCGAACATCTTCCAACGTAATATGACATAATATTGGCGCAATAAAGTCCACAGTCGATTTAAAATGCACGATTGCCGCCGTAAGAGTGTCAGTGGAACCGAAATGTGCAGTTAAGCACGATATAATCGTATCCTGAAACCGGTTGAGGTATTATATCAACACGCATACGAGCGAACATTAAATAAGTCCCTTCCAATAACTATACTATACTTATGCTTTTCATATTAGGTCCTTATCTCTAACGTAGCTGTTACACCAGACGTTTTGGAATTTTCTTTGACGCTTTCGGGAAAATCAACGACTTTCACGATTTTCTTTTTTTTTTCATTTCAATTCACGACGTTTCACACAAATGTGGAAATATATATGTACAGACGTATATATTAATCAGGTTTGTTTAATAAACATTTAGTACAATCGTAGAGATCACAGGAGCGTTTAAACAACGAACTGGACGTTGTATTAATTAACAAACCTCGGTATTCGGACGCGATCACTTACGATGTCTGACACTTAACTCACACGCTTCAGTCGGTTATTCATGCTGTATACTAATTGCCATACGAAATACGGTTTGCAGCAATAAATATCCTGCGATTTCTACGTTCGTTCTCGGATTTATTTCGAACTTTGCCTACGCGAATCTCTCGCACGTATAGTTGCAGGCGTAGAAGCTTCCTACGGCTTTGGCGAGCCAGTGCAGTCACGGCAGACAGTGTATCTGCACATTCAGTGGCCAAGCTACGATCTATCAAGCGACGCGGAGATGACAAATTCCGAAATTCCGCAGACCTCGGACTAAATTTCCGATGTAATCATAACCCGGGGAAAATCTCCGGGCCCTTAAAACCTTCCCCCGCGTCTGACAAAACTCAGCTCGCTGCCGGTCGAACGATTAATCTCCCGAGCCGGACAAAATACCTTACTCGTGTTTACAAAGCGACCGATCCACCAGAGACGCCATAAATTATCCAACTCGCGGGCAAGCGAATCCGCGACGATTAATCTTGCGACGAGCGTGGAAAAAAGGAAAAGAGAGCGAGATAGAGAGAGAGAGAGAGAGAGAGAGAGAGAAATAAAAAGAGCAGAGGCTCACCTGGCTGAGAAGTGGTGTCCCGACGAGAGGTGATTCGCAGGTGATCCCTGTGGCTCGTCCTTACGTGAAGAGAACCGATGTAGCACTGACAGTTCCGCCATCCCTCTCTCCTCGCTCGCGCGAAATCCCACTCTGCTTGGCCCTACGACTCCCTCTCCGTCCTTCTCCCACCAGCCGTGTCTCAAATATACCGAGACGAGGACAGAACTAGTGGCCGCGACCAGTTCAAGCGGATCAAAACAGAAAGTCACGGCTCCTTACACTTAAGCGCGGCGGGTGAAAATTTTCCTATGCAGGCGGTCGCGCCGGCAAAAACTTTCCGACCGATAAGTCCAATTACGAGTCTAAGCTGGCGGATCTTCGTGCGTACCTTCGGCGTACTTTGTATACGAACCAGACGTAAATGGACACGCTACATGTTCTCTTTTGCCCGTCGGCTCTTCTATTCGCAGTGATCGGCGATATCGAACAGGAGGACCCTGTAAGCGGTGAAATTGAAAATTTTGATCTTTTCTGTTGGATTGTCACCGATGAGAACACCGTAGCGTAACGTTTAGGTGGAATTTTCTGCTGCCGGATATTACACGGTCCGGAAAGTTGCTTTCGGTTTATAAGGAAATAATGGATGCACAATATTTATTTATTGAATTGTAATATATGCACAGTGTATTTGTTTTATTATTGCAGAATAAATCGTAAGAAAGAAAAAATGTTTGTCTATTATTTCCCCATGAAATGAAAGAAACTTTTGGACTAGAGACTAGTTGTTATTGACAATGAAAGGAAATGATGTAACTCGCCTCTACGTTGGTTTCTTCGCTTTTGTCTGTGTCATTTTGTTCTAATCTAAGCGAACGAAACGTTGAGCTTTCTTTGCGATTAATCGCAAGAATTAATCTTTTTCATGAATATGGCTCACGTTAATGCATAGTTTTTCTTTTCTTCCCGAGGAAGAACTCGTCTCTTTGCATTTGCAGCGTCTTCTATAAATATTCTTCGATTATGATTCACGTTACTTTCGTACGTTAACTATGTCGTACGATCAGTCCGTCTCGGTTTACATGAAACACAGTCGTTCGGAACGATGCGAATTTGTAATACCTTTAAGGGACGTACACAATAGACGGAATAGAATAAAAGTGAATCTTATGCCGATTTATGCAACGCGATGAACAAATAGAGGAGAGATTTAGTACTTTTAGGAGGAAAATTCTCGGTTATGATACGATATTGAAAATTTTGAATATTCTGCAGGATAAATAGATCCAAAGAAGGATCAGAAGAGTAGTCCCGGCACGGTACAGTGGCAAATTTAAATATGTTCGATTATGTTTTGCGATGCGCAGTCTGGCGATCGCATTTAGTTTTTGAAGCTGTTTTCTTCCTTTTGCTTCAATTTTTCTGTTTATTTCACACTTTGATCTGAACGAAGATGAAGTAGAACGCGTTTGAACCATCGCTGTTATCTCGCACTTTTGTTACAATCTTTTAACCAGTTGCGAACTCCTTGAAAAGCGTGTACCTAGAACGTGTGACAAAAAGCAAGCGATGACGAGTATACTCGTCAAACACAGAGTTTTGATATAAAATTAGGTTGTGACGAAAGGACTGTTTTATTGTGAAATTTAATTACTGGTAGATCTCATCGTAACGCAAAATATTGCCATTTCCTCGTGACGAGTATACTCGTCAAACACAGAGTTTTGATATAAAATTAGGTTGTGACGAAAGGACAGTTTTATTGTGAAATTTAATTACTGGTAGATCTCATCGTAACGCAGAATATTGTCATTACTTCGTGACGAGTATACTCGTCAAACACGGAGTATGCGTGGCTGTTATGATATAAAATCAAATTGTGACGAAAGGACTGTTTTATTGTGAAATTTGATTACTGACAGGTCTCGTCGTAACGCAAAATATTGCCATTTCCTCGTGACGAGTATACTCGTCAAACACAAAGTATGCATGGCTGTTATAATATAAAATTAAGTTGTGACGAAAAGACTGTTTTATTGTAAAATTTTATTACTGTCAAGTCTCGTCGTAACGCAAAATATTGCCATTTCTTCGTGACGAGTATACTCGTCAAACACAGAGTATGCGTGGCTGTTATGATATAAAATTGAGTTGCGACGAAAGGACTGTTTTATTGTGAAATTTGATTACTGCCAGATCTCGTCATAAGGCAAAATATTGCCATTTCTTCGTGACGAGTATACTCGTCAAACACAGAGTTTTGATATAAAATGAAGATGCAACGAAATGACTGTTCTATTGTGAAATTTGATTACTATCAAGTCTCGTTGTAACGCAAAATATTGCCATTTCTTCGTGACGGGTATACTCGTCAAACACAGAGTTTTGATATAAAATGAAGATGTAACGAAATGACTGTTCTATTGTGAAATTTGATTACTGTCAGGTCTCGTTGTAACGCAAAATATTGCCATTTCTTCGTGACGAGTATACTCGTCAGAAACAGGTAACCTAATACACCGTTTCAACAAAACCTTCACTCACACGACATTTTTCTCTCACCCCGACTCGTAGCATACGCTGACGTAGATTCGCAGGAAAAGGTACAGTCACCCTGTGCATTATTATGCAACGTAACGTTTCAACAAACGAAACGAGATATCTCCTCGTAAGAATATTAGTCTGTACAAAGATCCATAGTCTAATAATAGTTAATCCAAAAACGTCTAAGCGGACGTGTAACACGGCGCTGTATAATAGGCGCAACGAGCGGTCCATTAATTATAAACGTAGGCGTGGAAACAGATAGCGAGATGTCCATTTCGACGAGCAACTAGGAAGCTACCCTTTTAAATTAATAATCGCGGCGCGAAGGTAATTTATGGCGAGCAGGACACGATCGAAATTGCAGTCTCTAGAGCGACTTTAGGTCCCACAGCGACTGCCAACAGACACAGCCTGCCACTTGCATCCCTATAAGGCTTCGTCTAGGAACTCGAGTGGAAGAGACGGGCAGGTTGAACGTCGAAATGATCGATTGCGAATCCGCGATGGATCGTGCGCGTAACGAGCGTACACAAGACGACGGCGCCTCCTTCGAAATCTATAAATGGCCACGAACAGTTCTTTAAGTCGTATCCGGCTAAAGAGGCGAAAAGGAACGTGCGAAACGCGTATCGCCAAGTGCCATCGATAAACGAACACGTTAGGAACGTTCTCCTGATCGTTCATATGATCATTGGCCAAACGGAAACGTTGTACGAACGAAGTGATTTATAGACAGCATCGGTCGACGTAGTCGTTTTACTCGCTCCAAGTAACCGTAAACCGATTACTCGCCTAAGTATGCTGAAACTTCGATCCGTTTCGAGCCGAGGAAAGTAACACGACCTTGCTTCCAGTTATTGAGTCATCCTCGTCGAGAGGATGCGCGCTGATTATGACATTTACCGTGAAACGTTCACGGCAATTCTCTTTATCATCTTGGACTTAGGATTCTCCTTATTATATTAGCATGGAACAAGTGCCATTTTGTTGGATCAGAGACGGGTTTTTTTTAACCAGCAACGTCGCACAGCAAGCGATAAAGCAATGGAGGAACTGCAGAAAAGCTACTCTCATTTTGGCGATTTTGAAGTACTATTGGGTTGGCAACTAAGTGATTGCGGGCTTTGTCATTGGGTGGTAATGACAAAACCCGCAGTCACTTAGTTGCCAACCCAATACACTGTTTCTCTACATTGTTGAAAAATAATTTGGCATTTGTACAATAATTTATTGATCAATAATATCGACAGACGGTAGGTGGTATATTATAATAAATTTCACTCGTATAATTTTGAGATTTTTATTATTAATTTTTATTGTTGATATTATTATTATTTTTAGTGTTAATTTTGAGTATTTTTATCGTATTCCAAATTTTGCGAACGATTCTGGAAACTAGGAACCCAGTTTGTTTCACCACAGGATCACAGGACTTTAACATTCTTTGCGACTGACGTTTCTCTCAACTATTGGCTTGGCAACTAAGTGATTGCGGGGTTTGTCATTACCACCTAATGACAAAACCCGCAATCACTTAGTTGCCAAGCCAATAGTTATCGCTTAAGTTGATTAGTAGATTTTCCGGCTTAAATGGCTAGCGAAGTTAAAAAAGGGACGTTTAGGCGCTGCAAATACAGAAATATTGAACAAAAATACGTACAATTAAAATTTCCAATTCGGAAGATTCTTCGTTTCTCCGAAGAGCAATTTGCAAAAAAGGCGATTCACATCGTTCCGTGTAATTTTAATTGTTAAAAAAAAAACACATGAAACGTATGAAAAATACATTGCATTAAGTTGTTGTATATTTTACTTCTGCTACAAACTGCTACTACGCAGGCTGTTGTTTATTCTTCTGACGAGATCCACTCGTAGTCGCCGCTCTGCACGCTTGTTCCAAGAGAGTTTGTTAAGTTGCAACAAAACGCCGTTCTTTTATTCAATGTCAACGTTAATATCTGTCGGAACAAGAGGGAGGATAAATGATTTTTACGTAGCATTCACCAACAGATGGGGAGATTATTCTCGGCATCGGCGCTACTTAAGCGTCGCCGTGTGTGGTCAGACGAAGAAACAGATATTCGAGATATTTTCACTGAGGAAAAATACTAACAAACATGTGATAAACAGACTTTTGCACGCGTCCGATCCTCTGATATCAAGTTTCAGGAAAAAGGCTCGTTACGTTGCTCTTTGCCTCGGATGCTCGTACAAATTCCACCTTGTGTCTGGTTTAGACGTATAGGAAAAGGTTGTCCAAAATGTTTATTTGTCCGTTGTTACGTTTTTAAAAAAATTCATTAACAATACAACGAGAAAAGGTACGCAAGTAAGTGAGTGAACGATGAAATATTGGCCTGGCAAGTTTTCAAGATGTGGCAAAAATTCTTCGACTCTTTCCGCAGTTTCCAATATCAAAATTGTATCTTCAGTTCGTTGGTTTTCCCGTCGCGAGAAACTGAACGAAACTGAAAACAACGAGACCGAAGCAGCAGTGCGAATGGAGCGCGACAGCCGCGAGGCAGAATTAGCGCGAATGCACGCGAACGGCAAACAACAGCGAAATGAATTATTCAGCTTTTCATCTCATCGATGTCGCAGCATCGCGCCAATTTGTCGCGCCACAGTCACGTTAACTTAATATACTTAATATACTTCTCTATAATACTTGCACAATGTGTCTCACAATATCGATAAACAGTAGCGCGTGCATATTACGAACTGACGTTCTTCGAAACAGAGGCAATCTGTCAACGAACGATAATTCCAGCCACATGCGAATTAACGACACACGAAGAATGGCAGAGAACGTGTATATATATATATAGAAATTTTCATCATCGACTTTCACACGAACGATATCGAACGTCGTTCCCGTCAGATAAAGCGCATTGCATTGGGTTGGCAACTAAGTGACTGCGGATCTTGTCATTACCGCCTAATGACAAAACCCGCAGTCACTTAGTTGCCACGAGCCATGCACGTAAAACTTATCGTAACCTCGTGAAGGTGGTGTTGTGCTTGGCTATAGCCTTAGGTCGAGTTATTTTTCCACCACTGCAAGCTCATTGTATCGTTAACAGCACGCGAGAACGATACTCGTTGTGGAAATAAAAGCAAAGCCGAGAGACTAGTTGACCCTCTTACCTAACGCCGGACAATAGTTAATTTGAGAACGGAGATCATTTATTGTGCGAGTGGCGGAAGATTTAAAGCTACAGCAGCAGGCTATCTGGTGACTAAATTAGGACCAGTCAAAATTTTCTGTTATTGTGAGCTGTGATTCATGGCGAAGATTTTTATTCGCTCGGTCCTCCCCTCGGCCCATTGTCCGCCGCCAACAGTTAGAAAGGCACACGTCCGTTTAGAACCGGTAGGCGATTCCGCTTTAATTCGTGTACGCATTGTTCGGTGTTGAAGCAGTTACAGGCATTAATGATTCAAAGCTTCGCCCAGTCTTTCTTAATTATGCAACGAGAGCTGCATTTCAAATCTTCTAAATGGACAAGCGTGTCTCCTTTGTTGCTTTTTCCATGGGAATTGTGTTTCTATGATGGGTTGGCAACTAAGTGTCAATACCACCTAATGACAAAATCCGCAATCACTTAGTTGCCAGCATCACTTTGTATAATACATATTGTACAAGTACACTGCACTGTACAATGCATGTTATACAATTTATTGTAAATTGATAATTATAGTATAATGCTAAACATTTTGTTCTTAGTTATTTTACTTTGTTACTTGTATAATAAATACTATACAAAGTAATAATGTATAATATAATATGTATTATATATATCACTTTGTATAATATACATTGTGCAAGTATATTGTATTGTACAATACATGTTATACAATTTATTGTAAATTGATAATTATAGTATAATGCTAAACATTTTATTCTTAGTTATTTCAATTTGTTACTTGTATAATATATACCACTTTGTATAATATATATTGTGCAAGTACATTGTATTGTACAATGCATGTTATACAATTTATTGTAAATTGATAATTATAGTATAATGCTAAACATTTTATTCTTAATTATTTCAATTTGTTACTTGTATAATATATACCACTTTGTATAATATATATTGTGCAAGTACATTGTACTGTGCAATACAAGTTATACAATTTATTGTAAATTGATCATTATATTATAATGCTAAACATTTTGTTCTTAGTTATTGCATTTTGTTACTTGTATAATATATACTATATAAAGTAATAATATATAATACCATATGCATTATATATATCACTTTGTATAATATACATTGTGCAAGTATATTGTATTGTACAATACATGTTATACAATTTATTGTAAATTGCTAATTACAGTGTAATGCTAAACATTTTGTTCTTAGTTATTTCAATTTGTTACTTGTATAATGTATACTATACAAAGTAATAATATATAATATAATATGCACTGTATATATCACTTTGTATAATATACATTGTGCAAGTACATTGTACTGTACAATACATGTTATACAATTTATTGTAAATTGCTAATTATAATATAATGCTAAACATTTTATTCTTAGTTATTGCACTTTGTTACTTGTATAATATGTACAACCCGAAACAATGTTTCTGTTCGACACGTATACTCGTCAAACGCACGTAGCTGGATGAGAGGAAGAAAGAGACTGAGAGTGGCGATAGCACGAGGAAGGAAATGTGGTTTTTGAACTTGGTTACCCAATACCGATTCACGCATTTAATTGTTTAACATTCCTTGTATATTATTATCATTAATCGTTACGTGTAAATAACTGCACTGCCATTGAATAATATTGTTGCATGTTAATTGTTATGCGAAGGTCGAGAAAGCATGTTAATTGCTCGTTGAAGTGCTGATATATTCAGAATTTAATCTTTAATTAATTAATCAAACATCGTAATGTAGCTGCACTGTATTACGATAAAGAGATTTTGTAGTACGATACGAGCGAAGGTACAATCTTCGGTTAATGAATTTTACCAAATCATTAAATTCTTTTACTTGTGCTTGAAAACTTTGCTTCAACAACGCTCTAATTAAAAATTGCAATACATATCGGCCAGAAGTATATTTTATTGCACAGTAAAGTGAATAATATACAGTCAGTCGCAAAAGTATTCGTACACCCTTTATAACGGTATAACTTTTTTAAAAGTGGACCAAACGACTTGAGCCTTCTCGAGGAGCTAACGTTAGATCATTTGGATGACGCGCGAAAGAAATTTTGAGGAAATTGAAATTGGTACAAGTGGCGATAAAAGTAGTAAAAGTCACCATGTATAACTTTTTTATCCGAGTTTGTGGCGAAAATTTCGAAAGCACGTTTCGTAGATTTGTGTAGGTTGGGTACACGCCGAAAATTTCCTCGAAATCTTGCGAAAGATCTCTAAAAAGGGACCTTCAAATTTATTACGGTTACGTGAAAGTCGCGAAAAACCGCGATTTTTACCATTTTCTATCTGATTATATCTAATTTCAATTTTCTCAAAATTCTAATTCAATTTTCTAATGCTTCTAACTTCTCCAAGAAGCTCCAGTAGTTTGGCTCACTTTAAACAAGTTACTCTATTGTAATGAGTCAGCTGTTTCTGACGAGTATACTCGTCATGAAGAAATGGCAATATTCTGTGTTATACGAGTCATACGTGGAAAAGAAGAAATGAGACAATCGTTTCATTAAAACTTAATTCTACATTATAACAGTCACAAATACTCTGTGCTCGACGAGTATACTCGTCACTCTTAAAAAATAGTTATTATTTGCTGTTTAAATTGCAGTAAATTGCAGTAAATTGCAGTAATAAAATGAAAAATAAAACAGCCCTTTCATTAAAACTTAATTCCACATTATAACAGTCGCACATACTCTGTGCTGGACGAGTATACTCGTCACTCTTAAAAAATAGTTATTATTTGCTGTTTAAATTGCATTAAATTGCAGTAATAAAATGAAAAATAAAACAGCCCTTTCATTAAAAATTAATTCCACATTATAACAGTCGCACATACTCTGTGCTGGACGAGTATACTCGTCACTCTTAAAAAATAGTTATTATTTGCTGTTTAAATTGCAGTAAATTGCAGTAATAAAATGAAAAATAAAACAGCCCTTTCATTAAAACTTAATTCCACATTATAACAGTCGCACATACTCTGTGCTCGACGAGTATACTCGTCATCGCTTACATTTTGCCACACTTTCCAAAGTTTTCGAAATGGTGGCAAACAGCTAACACTGTTTGAAGGGTGCGCGAATACCTTGTGACTGACTGTACCTGCAATATCCGTGTGTGATAATGACGAGTAAATGATACTGTCATTATATAGCTATCGCTAATTTGCAAGTGGATATAGAATGGCAATAGAGAAGAGAGAAGTTTAACGGAAGGAGGAAAATGCTTATGACAACCTGCCGGTCGTTTCTTGTGTCGCTGTCACCTGAACACTCAGCCATAATATTCATCAGGTGACTAAGCGCGCGAGTCATCGAGTAGCTTCCAATTCTAATTCGCTCTACGTACACCCACAATCTTTCAGCCGGTTTCAGAATCAATGCCGAACATACGCATTATCTTCCATCGCAAATAACACACGCTGATGTAAGAAACGCGTGACGCCTTTTTCATATGAAATTGCTCCTCGGTTTGCATTAAAGTTACGTAATATGCCCATTTTTGAGCATTAACACGGGCTTCCTATGTATATTTTTAATAGTTAGATTGACGATCTAAACTCCAATAAAACATAATCCAATAATATAAAATAAGTATAATAAAACATTATTGACGATTCGGCGCTGTATCTACGATACGAACCAAAAGGGATTCTGAGTAAATTTATCTGTAATTAAGCTTCTATCACATTATTTATTTAAGTTTTAATTTGTAAGAAAGCGTTAAACGAATGTTACAATGAAATATTCCTGTTGACGTCTATCTCGGAGTTCTTCCAAATTTTTATAAAACTCCAGACTGCAAATCGGAGATTTTTGATAAAATTTTGAATATTTATATGTCCGCTATGTTATTATTTGTAACGGAACGCACGCAAGAGGAAATAAAGATGATCGTACAGAGAGTGTGAAAAACCGTCGTATTTCTTCTACATGCGATCGAATGGTAATTCTGCGTGGAAAAATAGATGGAAAACGAAGAGTAGGATTTTTCTCGTTCGAGGCTTCGTTTTCGAGAAAAATGAGTTTCAAATAAAAAATGAATTTCGAAAAATAAAAAAAAAAGGTCACCGTAGCTGAAACTTCTGTCTGTATCATCAAATGTGTAGATTAGTGCTTTCTGAGAATCGTTTTGTTAATGTAACAAGTGTTGGAAATATCGTGCACAGGTCTGCTCGTTGACCTAATTCGTCTTGTGGTAAATGACCTAGTTCTTTTCGAAAACGAAGCTTTCAACGAAAAAATCTTACTTTTCCTTTGTGGCTTATTTTTGCTTTTTTTTTGTAGAATCATCAATCAACTGATTGTACCAGAATTTTGGACACACCTTGTAATAATAATTTGTCATTTGTAATAATAGTAATAAGTACGAAAAATGTTGATTATAAAATGTGCAAAAATGAATGGAATACGTATAACGCGCAAGAAGAACATACGAAATATCCTGAGAAAATATTTATAGCAATTAGAGGCTGAAGAGAACGTTTATTTATGTCCTACTTCTTTAACGCTGTATAGAAAAGTCTAAATTCGCGTTAGAAAAGCTGCAGTCTACATATTTCAAAAGACGTGTACCCACGCTTATGTTTAGACTGCAGATGTTTACGCATTTTTCGAAAATTTCAGACTCCAAAAACCTGTACAGTACGTGCAATATGCAAAGATATAGACGATAATTAAAGTACAGCATTTACCATGATACTTTGCTAGACGAGACAAATTTCTATTTAGATTCTATTTATTTAATTAGGTTCGTAAGTAATATTGATAATAACAATTAAATAATTACTCGATTTTTGTATTTTCCTTTTGGTCGATTCACATTATTTTCTGTCGAATTCGCATTATACAAAGAAATTCCAAAAACTTGTTTAACATTATTTTTCTTACTCTTTCCACCTCCCTCTACAAGAAGAAATCAAAGCGTAAAATTCCAAGAGTTTGTTTAACATTATTTTTCTTACTTTTTCTTCCCCCCTCTACAAGCTACAATTATATGAAATTTCAGGAAATCGAAGTGTAATTAAGCGCCACGAATATTCTTTTCCACAGACTAACTGACGAACTACTGTTCTTACTAACATTCTTTTCCCAATCGTAGAATTTCTTTCTCACTTTGAACACGCTTCCTGTATCGTCCCTGTTATTCTAACACGTTTCTTCTACCTTTGCCAATTGATAACCTATACATAATTAACACTAAAACTACCGATAGTTAGCACGAAGCTATTTCTACCAAAACCAGTGAAAATCACTGGTCCTTAAAAAATACCTGATAATAGGATATTTTTATATTTATTTATTTATTACTTTCTTACAGAAGCAATTCCATGTTACGTAGTACATTTTTGCTATTATTAATCCATCTGCGACCATGATCTCTAAACGAGGGTTGCCACATTTATAAAATTGTAGAACCAGTCGTTTTAACTGGTGTGGTATTTCTAGTGTCAGCACCTAGCGATCCAGCGATCGATCTGGAATTTTCCTGATAACTGATATCGTCATATTGAATGATACGCGGTAAAAATTTGAAAAACGTGTGGCAAGTTGTAGAAAACGAGGACACTGGTTAATTGGGGTTCGATAAACAGATTACAGGACTCCTGTACACTTTGACAAGTACCAGCCATTTTCACTGCTATTGGTATAAGTGGCCTTGATACAAAATTATTTTCAGTTTCAATACATAAAAAACAATAAAATTCATTATATTATTCCTTTAGTTATCGTTGCAAAAGCCATTACATCATTGTGGAAAAAAATATAATGTGAAGTAGGAATTTTAAAATAAAATTGTAAAACCAGTCGATTTGACTGGTGTGGTATTTCTAGTGTCAGCATCTAGCGATCCAGCGATCGATCCGGAATTTTCCTGATAACTGATATCGTCGTATCGAATGATACGCGGTAAAAATTTGAAAAACGTGTGGCAAGTTGTAGAAAACGAGGAAACTGGCTAATTGGGGTTCGATAGACAGATTACAGGACTCCTGTACACTCTGACAAATACCAGTCACTGTTATTGGTATAAGTAGCATCGATACAAAATTATTTCCAGTTTGAGTACATAAAAAACAAAATAAAATTCATTATATTATTGTTTTAGTTATCGTTGCAAAAGCCATTACATGAAGTAGGAGTTCTAAAATAAAATTGTAGAACCAGTCAATTTGACTGGTGTGGTAGTTCTAGTTATTTATTTTTAAATAACGTTACTTTGTAACAATGCAACACTCGCGTATTGCTTCGCTAATTTTCCCTTAACAGCCAAATAGACGCCACAAGTGTTTTCCCTCGCAACGAACTTTCCCAATGAAATTTTCACATAATACGATACGGGAAATATCGAACAGCAACACAGAGCCTGCGGAGGATTTCCTGAAAACGCGAGAGCTTCAACAGAGAGTTATCAAGAGCGAAGAATACGGTTATTGAGGAATCCGGTAGGATACTTTCTCTCTGGCGTAAACAGGCCACGGATACGAAGCATAGTGATACGTTTACGGTGGCGGTTAACGAGTACCAATTACGATTTCCTATAGTACGCGCGATAGCCATAGGCGTGCGAGCCGAGCTCAGCCGGGCGTAATTTTAATTAGCGTGCACGGTGTAAGATGCTCGTTGAGCTGCCGGTGAAGACAGGAGGAGCTTGTAACACGAGGCAGCCTATGAATCAGGAAACCGGAGGTTTCTGCTTCGGACGAGCTCGAGATAATCTTCTCCGCGTTCGGTGAAATAAGCCACTTTCCTCGCGCCTGTCCACCCACTCGCCTCTCGATGGATTACGCTTATTTTAATCCACCCGAGGTATCTGTTACTGTCGCCCGATAATTTCGCGAGGCGTTGGCGATGTCAGGAAATTTCAGCCACGGTTTGGATTTCGAAAAACGCTCAGACACGTGTTTGCTTATTTTTAATGAGGAGTTTATACGTAGAATTTCACGTTTCTAACTTTGGTGGATGTAGAGATAGGGTCCTTTGGGAAAGTAGCTTGTCTCTTGTTCACCTCTTTCTCACAAGGGTTGCATTTGGAAAATCACCGAAATACGTGTTTGCTTATTTTTAAAGAGATCGTATGTCGAATTTAACGTTTTTAACTTTGGTGGATGTAGAGATAGGGTCCTTTGAGAAAGTAGCTTGTCTATTGTTCACCCCTTTCTCACAAGGGTTGCATTTGGAAAATCACCGAGACACGTGTTTGCTTATTTTTAATGAGAAGTTCATATATAGAATTTCACGTTTCTAACTTTGGTGGATGTAGAGATAGGGTCCTTTGGGAAAGTAGCTTGTCTCTTGTTCACCCCTTTCTCACAAGGGTTGCATTTGGAAAATCACCGAAATACGTGTTTGCTTATTTTTAAAGACATCGTATGTCGAATTTAACGTTTCTAACTTTGGTGGATAAGAGATACGGTCCTTTGGGAAAGTAACTTGCCTCTTTCTCGCCCCTTTTTCATAAGGGTTGCATTTGCAAAAACGCTCGAACACGTGTTTGATTATTTTTAATGAGGAGTTCATATGTCGAATGTTCATGTTTCTAATTTTAGTGTACATAGAGGTATAATTATCAGGTGAAGATACAATGCGAACTCCAAAGGGGTGAAAACAGGGTGAAATTTTATTTCCACCTGATCATCGTATCTCTGTGTCCACAGAGGTTGGAGGCTTGAAATTTTCCGTATGAACTTTTTACGAAAAATAAAGAAACACGTGTTCCAAGGTTTTTCTGAAATTCAACCCTTGCGGGGGTGAAAAATAGCCAAGCTTTTTTCTCAAAGGGTAAGCGTATCTGTATATCGACTAAAGTTAGAGGCTTGAAATTTGGCAAATATGAACTGCTCATTAAAAATAAGTAAACACGTGTTTCAGGGTTTTTTGAAATTCAACCCTTAGGAGGGAGCTTTTTTTCTCAAAGGACAAGCGTATCATTATATCCGCCAAAACTGAAGATTTCGGATCAGGCAAACAAACACTTCGTTAAAAATAAATAAACACGCGTTTCAGCGCTTTTGTCTCGATGCAAGGCTGAAGGCTGAAGGCTGTTCAAACGCAGATTAATAGACAGAAATTGTTATAAAACAAATACTGAAACGGGCGAAGCCACAGGCGAACGATTAATTTGATTACACAGGGCAAAATAGGTTCATTTTTGTTGAATGTCTAATTTATGGTTGAAAGGAACCAATTCAGTATGAAATTGAAATGGGAACAAATGGTATGCGAATTTAGGAAATTTGTTCAAATACTAATAGTAAATTTTCTGACAATTAACGTTTCTCAATTATTCAGAGGGGTAGGACAAATATATATTTTTAATTGCAAATAAATTTCTAGTAATCGTTTGATTTAATTTGCAGTGAAGCAGAATTAGTTTCTGTTTTCAACATTGAATATTACAGAAGATTATTTGCAATAATTTTTCTGACAATTAACGTTTCTCAATTATTCAGAAGGGTAGGACAAATATATATTTTTAATTGCAAATAAATTTCTAATAATCGTTTGATTTAATTTGCAGTGAAGCAGAATTAGTTTCTGTTTTTAACTTTGAATATTACAGAAGATTATTTGCAATAATTTTTCTGACAATTAACGTTTCTCAATTATTCAGAGGGGTAGGACAAATATATATTTTTAATTCCAAATAAATTTCTAGTAATTATTTGATTTAATTTGCAGTGAAGCAGAATTAGTTTCTGTTTTTAACATTGAATATTACAGAAGATTATTTGCAATAATTTTTCTATCACAATACATGAATATTAAAGACAGTACACATGTAAGAAGCAGCAAAATTGTATACTATTTAATATTGTAGATTATGGAATTATGTGTATGTTTGGAAAATAACGTAGACGTAAGTTAGCTGTAAATTAGAATACAATGAAACAAGGTAGCAATAAATTAGCATAAATGATGTATTATACACTATAGTTAGATAATAATCAGCGAAACAGGAAGACTCGTAATCCCATAGAAGATCCAGTGTTTTACCTATAATTAAACCGCTTAAATTAATTTAAATTAGCACTTTAAATTAGGCACCTTTAATGAAACTCACCGCTGTTATCAAAGAACCGAATCTTAAAGTAAGCTGTTTCTTACAAAAATCGAGAAAACCGTGGCTCTCCTTTTTCTGCTTCGAGTTCTCAACTAAATTTCCAGCAAAATCTATGCAGCCAAATACCTTGGAAACTTGAACCTAAATTGCCAACTTCTCTGCAGCAAATGTTTCCCAGGGAAGTTTCTTTTTCCAACTGCATTTTTCCTACGTGCATCCCGTAACAACG
This sequence comes from Bombus cullumanus, assembly GCA_014737535.1. Taxonomy (NCBI): domain Eukaryota; kingdom Metazoa; phylum Arthropoda; class Insecta; order Hymenoptera; family Apidae; genus Bombus; species Bombus cullumanus. The sequence continues at coordinate 2,274,399 of JACXIX010000010.1, read as the reverse complement.
AGCCCCTAATTATCCAAAGAATGCGCCGTGCAACGTCCATAATCCAACCGAGACTATCGATAATCTCGATCCATTGACACAGGATCCATCAAGCGATTGCATGATCAATACACATCGCTGCGTTCGAATTAGAATTTTCGCTTCGTCCGGTCGATCATCTTCTCTCGTTTCTGCTTTCAAGGAAAATAAAGCAGGATAAAAGGACATTGGATACAGTGTTTCGGGATGGAAAGACGGTGGAAGGTGGGCGGAAACGTCCGCGCCTTGTAGCGAGCCTTTAATTGCCACTAGAACTACCACACCAGTCAAATTGATTGATTTTGCAATTTTATTTTCAAATTCCTACTTCATGTAATGGCTTTTGCAACGATAAATAAAGGAATAGTCTAATGAATTTTATTGTCTTTTATGTATTCAAACTGAAAATAATTTTGTATTAAGGCCACCTTATACCAATAGCAGTGAAAATGGCTGGTACTTGTCAAAGTGTACAGGAGTCCTGTAATTTGTCTATCGAACCCCAATTAGCCAGTTTCCTCGTTTTCTACAACTTGCCACACGTTTTTCAAATTTTTACCGCTATCATTCAATATGACGATATCAGTTATCAGGAAAATTCCTGTTTGATTGCTGGATCGCTAGATGCTGA